>JAHLSL010000016.1:5480208-5521494 GCA_025920805.1 Petroica traversi
CTCTCTGTAGGGGCCGGGGTGCTCTCTGTAGGGGCCGGGGTGCTCTCCCCTCTCAGCTCACCTGGCAGTCAGTGTGGCAGCCAGTCCATGTTCTGTGCAGTGACCTGCACAGAGGCACCTGCTGCTGTGGGTGCACACCCTGCACCTCCCAGGACACAGGAGCTGCTCTGGGGCTGTTGTTTCCTTCTCAGCACAGGTTGGAGGGGTGTGAGCTGCTCCAGGGTGAGCCAGGCCTCGCTTCTTTCAGCCACTGTGAAAGCTCCCTGTGCTTTCACACCCAGACAGGGTTATGTGCCTGATGCAGTTAAACTGAGAGGTGCAGCCGTGTTTGTCCTGACCTGCTTGTATCTTACTGAAAGCCTCTCACTGCAAAAGCATCTTATTTAAATATCTGGTAATGCCACCGCCTGTTAGCAGTTGAATAACCCATTTATGTAAAAGAAAATAATTATTCGCTGGTGAAGTGCAGCTTGTTGAAATTAGTTTGAGGATGTTTCAAGTCCAGAAGAGGCCATGAAGTTGATCAGGGGACTGGAGCACCTGCCCTGAGGACACAGACTGAGAGAGCTGGGGCTGTTCAGCTTGGAGAAGAGAAGGTTCAGTGGGGACATCCAGCATCTCCTGGGATCTGAAGGGCTGTGGGGAAGCTGGAGAGGGACTGGACTCTTCATCAGGAACTGTAGTGACACAACAAGGGGGAATGGGTTCAAACTGAAAGAGGGGACATTTAGGTTAAATACCAGAAAAAAAAATCTTCCTTGTGATGGTGCTGAGGCCCTTGCACAGGTTGTCCAGAGAAGCTGCCCCATCCCTGGAAGTGTCCAAGGCCAGGTTGGACAGGGTTGGAGCAGCCTGGGGTAGGAGAAGGTGGAACAAGATGGGCTTCAAGGTCCTTCCAGCCCAAACCTTTCTGTGCTGGATGTGCAGCTGTGTGTCCCTCTGATGATCAGTGACAGCTTACAGTGTGAGGTGTCAGAGGATCCTGGGCTCAAACACAGCTTTACTGCAAATGGATCTGAACTGGAGCTGCCTGACTGCTGTCGTTGTGTTTATAGGGTGGGTCTGTGAGCCCCAACCCGTGCATGAGGGAGATAGAATAATAAATAATAAATAATTCTGTGCCCTGGTTGTAGTCACTTGATTTTGTTGTTCTTAGGTTCATTGTACTTGCTGTGATTATTCTGTACGTGCTGGGTTTCCATGAGCCTAAAACTTGAGTTAGCCTGAACTGGAAGATTCCAGCAGCAATCTTCTGACTCTTTCACCCTGGAAACAAGTGTGTTGGGAAATGTGGGATCTGCACGTGTTTGTGGGAGCACAGTGTCCTACATTTTTGTGCAGTGAGTCGTTTGCTGCCTGCTTAATATGTTGGGTTTTTTTCCATTAGTGTTTGTGGGATGAAAAGAGCTGTTGGAAGGCTAAAATATTTCCTTCCCCTGTGGAAGTATTTGATTTAATCTAGTTCTGTGGAGGCTGGGGAAGAGAGCAGGTGATCTTCTCTTGCATGAAACTAATGTCACTGGTGTTTTGTTGCCAAATGTCACTGAAAATGCTCTTCATTGCTCAGGTGGTGGATATTTGCCTCACCATCCAAGCAACCTGTGATGGAACTTCCTGGCTGAGAATCAGGGGAATGAAAAGGCAGCTACACATAATATTTCTCTGGAGGGGATGGCAGAGCTTTTGCCATGGGTGTTTGGTGTTGTATTTGCCTGAGCTGGACTGATCTGGTGCAGCTTTTGTTGTGGTTTTGGCCTTTTTGGAGTATTCATTTTGCTCTGAGGGAAAGAGGGAGCAGAGGAAAGAAATTCACCCAGAGCTCCTCCTTTATGGGTTTGTCATCCCTGGCTTGACGTTTTAATCTTTCAAGGTTTTGTGTCACATGTAGGACCAGTAATCAAATGTACTGAATTCAGTTCTCATGAGAGCCATAACATTATAATCAGGCTGTGGAGTGCAGTGCTTGGTTCTGAATATCTAAACAAGGACATAACTTCAGGACAAGGAAGACTTTCCTGATTAAAGTAGCTACATTCCTCAGAGCCACTGGGATGTGAGATAAGAATAGGAAACCTGGAATATATTTAAAAGAAATTACTTTACATTGCTTTCTGTGTTTGTGCTGGACTTGCCTGGATTTTTTGTGGACTCTGAAATACTTGGGATTTATGAATAATTACTTTTTCAAGGCAGTGCTGGGACTTTGAGCTGCTCTGTCCTGCATCTTCTGTTCTGTCTCAAGTGGATTGAGTCCCTCTTAGGTGGGAACTGATCTGTCCAGCTGCTCCCAGGCAGGGTGGCTTTTCTATGGCGTTTTGGGGTGAGGGGAGAGAGAGGAGAGAGGGTGTTTGCTCCCTTTTTGAATAGTGGGATCAGAAAATAAGTGGAGCTGCTTGTACTTTGGACTAAAATGAATTTCTCTTTCTGTCCTTAAGTTTTGTTCTTATTGACCAAACATCTTGCTGGATGTTCTGGGAGTGCTCTGGAGAGGAAAGGCTGAGGCTTGGTGAGCCTGTGATGTGCCTGATGTGCATCCTGGCTGCCTCAACAGTGGGAATATCCTGAGGCTGAGAGCCAGCAGGCTGCGTGTTTGAAATCTTTATCTGTATCAGGCCCTAACTTCTAATTTCCATGGTGATGGAGGGGTCTTGGGCAAACTTTTCTTTACCCCTTTGCAGAGTCCTTTTTTTGGGTCATCCTCAAATAGATTTGCCAATTACTCTGATATTTAGGAAAACCACCTGTGACATGAAGCTCAAATGGTTGTGGATGGTTTTGTTGCTTTCTGCAGAGCTCTGGAGAAATATCTGTCACCCCAACTCAAGTGTTCTGCTGAGTGAGTGGGAGGAGCAGCACAAGTACCACAATAGGTTGAAGGGTCAGATGACAGTACCTTATTGGTTTTTTTTATCCTGTAATACCTAGAATTGGTGATTTTTATCTGTTGCTGTTCTTTGCAGGGCACCATGAAGAGGTTTTTCCTAGAAGCTGGGCCTGTTCTCTTGAAAGCTGAATTCTATATTGGTGTTTGAGTGTGCCTAGCAAAGAAGCTTCTCATTTAGAAGTAATTTTGTATTACTTTGTAGTTTGTATTGCCATTTTTCTGGCCATTAAATATGTAGGAGAACAGAAGTGCAAAACTTGTATATCTCTCACGCTACTTAGTGGATTAACTCGTTCTCTTGCTTTTACCATTGCAGTTTGTAGCTGGGGCTTGTGTTGTGTCCTTTAAAGTCTTCATTGAAGAGCTTTATTTTGGGGAATTTAGGTGCAGAAGCAGTGATGCTTTTTTCCCAGTGTATTTCAGAACTTGATAAAATTGGATGCATTTGGTTTAGGGAGAGGAAAAAACCTAAGGCAAACATAGAGCAGGACAGAAGCAGTGGCTAACAGCAGTACATTACTCAAGGTCACTGAGACAGATAAGGGCTAGGCCTGATTGCTTTTGCCATGTCCTAATTTTTGTGCTTATCTCCCTGCTGAACCTGTCATAAAAACTGAGCTTCCCATTTAAAGTTGAACACGAGATGTTAAACTGTATTTTGGCTGCTACATGGACTTTAAAAGCTCTTCTCTTAATTTTGCAGGGTGTTTTTCCTGCTGGGCTGAGGTGGCACCATTGTCTGTAATGCAGTGGCAGCTGGGAGGCCTTAGAGATAAGGGTACAAGTTTAAATAAAGGAAAGGAAAATAGCTAATAATGTAAAAAATGCTTTAACACTCTTGCTTTGCCCTTTCCTTGGAGGATTCAGTGCCAGGGTTGGTCATTGTGTGCTCAGTGTGAGCAGGAGTTCACAAAGCTCCCCTGAGTTGGGAGTAGACAGCCTTGGTGCCTGCAAGCTGGTCCTGAGCACCTTTGTACTTCAGCTGCCTTCCTTCCCTAAGCCAGCTTCTGCTATCCACAGACTGGTTTTTTCTTTTCCTGGAGTGTGTGGTGAGTGATTTCACCTCTAAACTGCCATCCCTAACTTGTAAGTCATGGTAAATAACTACTCACAGAAAGAGAGTTTGTCAAGGGGATGTTAAAATCAACTGTCCCAACATGTGTCAGGGTATGTTATATCTGACACGGTTCCTTTTGGTCTGTGTTGTAAGTTACTATATGAAAGCTGTTAATAGATTGCTGTAAAATATATTTTTTAATATATATTTCAGCTTTGAGTAGTCAGAAAACATCTCTGCTCTTTGTATTTCATTAAAATTCTCTTCATCCCAAACATAAGGGGGAAGTGTGTGGGTAAAGGGCTGAATCCATGGGTGTAATAAAACATTTAACAAAAGAGTAAAGCATCACCTGGCCCTCCCTCTTGCAGAGGACAAGGTGTGTAAATGCTTTCAGAACCAGCTTTCTGGGGACTTATTTGAGATATTGATGTACCAAATGCTTTTTGTGAGAGCTTCACTACAGGATCACAGCTGGTCCCAGAGGAAGATTTTATTCTCTAGCTCTGATATCTCTGTCACAGCCAAGTTACTGACTTTCCAAAATGAGGCAGGACAGAATGGAGTATAAGGAGAAAATGGTCCAAACTTAGAGCCCTTTTCATGGAAGGCATTGAACAATGTTTCCTATTCTCTTTCTAAAAGCAGTGCCCTCAATCTCTCAAAATTATTTCAGATAGCTTTTTTCAGTACCCTGTGGTTCTGCATCTTGGGCAGTTGTTTATTCCACTGCAGCAGAAGATGGTGTCAACAGCCAGAGTTACTGTAGATGCCTTTCTGTTGCAGTGAAACCCAAATTTTAGAAATCTTTAGATATATTGGTAATTTAAAGTGTATCTGTGTAAAATGCTCTTTTCATCTGCTCCTGTTGCTTATTCTCTGGTGAAATCCAGTTATAATGGAGTGAGATCAGTCTCTTAGTAAAGATTCTATTCAGTGATTTTCTTTCTGCTGGAAAAGGCAGCAAGTGCTGTAGCATACAGTATACTTTTATTTGTCTGTCACCACTTCGTTCTGTGCTTGCTTATTACAGCAAAATACTTTATGTAGGCAAGGGGAGCTGTGAGGCTGCAGTTTGTCTGTCCCTGGAGGGTGTTAACTGGGGTGCAGCACCCAGGGAATGCACCTGGCTGTGTCTGGGGTGGGATTCCACCAGTTAGCTCAGAGAGCAGCTGGAAGAGCTCGTGCTGTCAGCACCCACTTGCAGAGCTGTCCCCCAAACGTCCTGAGATGAGCTCAACTCTTCACTTTTATTAAGTGATGTTTAGGTGTGTATCTCAGTTTATTTGCTTACCTTAGCCCCCTTACTGTGATACCTGGCTGTCTCTTCTTTCCTGTGAATAAACTCCTTGTGTCCTGGCTCAGCAGGGAATGGCAGTTTCCCCTCTGGAAGGGTTGGAAGCTGAGGCACAGGCAGCATCAGCTGTGTTTGTGCTGTACTGAGCACTGCAGGAAATGGAAACTCCTTCTGGACTGATAGTTTGCCCACTGGCTTATTCCTCACACAGTAAACAAGAGTGATCCAGTCTCTTTGACAGGGAGTTCCCAAACCTGTCCTTGTGCTGTGTGTTTTCAGTCTCTCCCTCTGCTCCCCCGTGGATGTGTGAGAGTGCATTTCTGTGTGTTTGGATCTGCACGGATGCAGGAGGAAGCACAAGTCCTCCCACACTACTCTGGTGGTGGCAGCTTCTCCAGGACAAAGTTGGTGGGTTAGTCTCAACCCTCCTCTTAGCAAGATGTAGCTTGTCAGCTATCCATCAAGCAAATAATCCTGAATATAATGTTCCAAGGGGTAATGTCTGCTTATGATCAGGAAGAGGAACTGGGTGAATGTGATCTTAATTAAGCAAATATTAAAAGCAAGCAGAAAATTGTTTGCTTTACAAATGAAGACCTTGTTACAAAATCCACCTATACAGTAAATACCTGAGAGAAAATTGGCCTGGGGTCAATGCTTTATTGGGAGAAAGAGTGTTTAGTTGCGGTGGCTGAAACTTCAGCTGAGCTGATAACACTTTTATCCCATTTTTACAGATTGCTGCTAAAATTGGAGATATTCCTCACTTGAATAATTCTACAACACTTGTGGACCCGTCAGTCTACGGTTATGGAGTGCAGAAAAGGCCCCTGGATGATGGAGGTAAGCTGGCTGTGATTAGTCAGTCTTGTGGATGCATCCTGAAATTCCTCTATGGAGGCACTTGTCTGTTTTAAGGCTGAAAAATGCATCTTCCTGTGTATAGAAATTTTATACAAGATGCCCTGTGCTGTTTACTCCTACCTAGACTGCACAGTGTTCTTAGGCATTCGTATTAATGTGAAGCAATTCTTTGTTAGTTCATGACCTTTAGGAATTAGCAAACAAACTGGGTAATTTAAATCTTGGTCTATGGTAGCTGAGGGAGGGAGGAGGATTTGCTTATTGGGCCTGTGCTGGAGCCCATGTATAGATCACCAGATGTACACAGTACGTGTTCTTCTCTGATGGCCCTGCTTTTCTGAGAGCAGACAGTGTGTAGGGACAGCAATACACGTGTTCCTTTCCATCTGTGACAACAATCACAGCCCAGGAGCTGAGTTGCTGTCAAGTTCTGCTTGCTTTGCACATGAATTCTAAGGAGGAAAGGTATTTATGTAAGATGTTGGAAGGCAACTTCCTGTATTAGCTTAGCTTTCTTCGTTATTATTTGAGAATTCTGAAATCTCTGAAGAATTTAAAATTGGCCTAAGCCAAAGGATAATTTATTGCATAGAACATAGCTGATAACTGTCATAAGTCAATACTATATGAATTGTAACAATATTTAAATAAGCCACTAGTTTCTTATCTAACAAAAAGGTTAGAACAAGAGATTTACATTTTATAAATCAAATTATATTAATTGTTACAAGAAGTGTTTAAACCGTATTCTCTGCTGCTATATAGGTGCAAAGAGCTCACTTTTTCTTGTGAAGAAATAAAAAGTATGGCTGTGCCCTCCTTTTTGCTGTTTCCTCTGGTATTTTTCCAGAGCTGCACTTGTAGCTCTGCAGGGTGATTCTCTCCCCCATGGATATGTTCAGGAGTACTGAGGAGATAAGCCAAGCTGCTGCCTAGCACTTCATTTTGAAAAGAATTTTGTTCTGTCTGATACAAAGGCTGAAAATAACTGCACGTCTGCTTCTCAGTCTGAAAAAACATGCTGGAGCATGGGGAGAAGCTTCTTTCATGTGGAGCTTCTGGCTTGCTAAAGTTACTGTTTTCTGAACACATGCCACCACCCACTTCTGTTCTCTGCTCTTGGCTTCATTTGAGCAACAGGTTGCTGCTGCTCCTTTGGTTTGGGGCTTCAGGAGAAAATGGATTTATCTTGGACTGGAGCATCCTTTTGTTGAGAAGCCAGAGGTCTGGCATTGCTGGAGTGTGCTGGTTCTGCAGGGGAAGGTGCTGGGCTGTCACAGGCTGGGCAGTGTTGGGGAATGCTGAACAGCTCTGAGCTGTGTCTGACTAGCTTAGGGATGAGGCTGTGTGTGAAAAGGAATAAAAATAGCCTTCTGGGAACCAGTCATTCACAACACTTGCCCTGCCTGTGTCTCTTATCGATTCATCAGACTGAACTCGTGATCTGACCTCTTGACAGAATGGGTTTTAGGAACTCGTAACACGTGAAATGGTCATAGTGCTTTAGTGACAGGTTAGACTTTGTACTTAAACTTGTACTGATGAGCCCTAGAACTTGGTGAGCTTTGTTTGTGTTGACACAGATCATGTCAATACAGTGGCACTCTGGGCTATAAATGTGCATTACTGCTGCTTTCTGGTGCTGTGGTAGAAAACTCCATGGAGCAGGTATTGTCCCTGGGAGAGCCTCCCAGAGTGGCTGTTCCTGACTCCTGGATCAGCAGCTCATCCTGTACTCAGCACAGGACCTTGTCTGTCACGGTTTTTAAGTAGCTCCAATGCTGTTTGCCCTTGGGTTCAACTCCCCTGGTCTGTGAGATCTTAGAGGAGAAGAGAAATGACAGCAGTAATATTTTTAAAGGGCTGGAATTTGACAAAGAAGCAGGAATTGTCAGGGTAGAGATAAGGGTTGTAGCACTTCTTTCAGCTTGGCTCATGTTGGATTTTATTTCTAATGCTGTTAGTAAATCCTGGACTGAGATGCAGCCATGTGATGAGTTCCCCCTACGTGTGGGATCCTCCTGTGGTGTTCTTTACCTGCAGCCTGGCAAAGCAGCTCCTGAAGCTCTGAGTGCTTCTTGCTCTGGATCTCTCTCTGTGCAGTGATCCATAGCTTAGTCTTGGGCTACCTGCTCTTTCTGCCATATAGTGAAATGTCTATTATTCAGCTTGAAACATCTGGAAGATGGAAGTTGCTTTTAATAGGACACATAAATTAGGAAAACACTTCCTATTTGTTCTCTGTTAGCTGCAAATAAGAGGTGTTGGGATTGTATGCCCACACTTTTATCCATTTTCTGCTTGTCTGTGAACCACAGTTTGGAGATGTTGTCAAGAAGTGATTATGTTGTTGCACGTGCTCTAGAAATGTTAGAATGCATGGATTTGGATACATTCTGCTGCTCTGGACCAGTTGGAAATAAATCTGGTGGGAAATTTGCCTCTGTATACTGCATGCTCACAGCTCCATGCAGGTCTTCCTTCTTCCCATGCAGCCCTTGGGAAATTAATGCTGTTCCTAAAACTGCTGAAAAAACTGTCTCTAGAGGAAGTATTTAAGGTGACAGGAGAACTGTCTGTCTTTCAGGACAATCCAATTCTTCCTGTCTGTTTTTGTAAACAGCTGCTGCTGTGGCTGCCTGATGCCAGCTGAGGAAGTGGTCTCAAGACAGGTGTCAGGGCATTGATCAAAACAAATTCAGCTGCTTTCAAAGCATTTCCAGGAAAATTTGTCATAGTGTTAGAAATCAGAATGTGTGAGTGCTTTTTGCACTTCCCTTATCATAACCCTCATCTGAACTGAGGTGCAGCAGGATCAACCCTGGTAACCTGGCTCATTGGTGTTAGATGGAGCTTGAGACTGATTATTTCTCTTTTCCCTGGCTTTTTAATTTCCCCTTTCTGGAAACAACTTGAAAGTAAACCTGCAGGCAGCTGTAGTGCAGGGAAGAGATCAGGTTTATTTGTACTGCTCCTGGGCAGTCACAGCTGGCATTTCTGTGGCCACTTGCAGGGACTGATGCTTCTCAGTGAAGGTGAGAGAACTGCAGAGAGACCTGGTGGCATCTTCCCTGTGGCTGCTGCTGAGGACAGACCCCAGCCCCAACTGCTGCCTCTGGCCTCCATTCTAATTAAAAAGTCCCTCTAATTATCAGCACAGATTAATATGTTTGTTTAATGCTAAATAACCTTTAAAGAAGCAGCCTCCTTTTGTTCAAAGAAGCAGGGATCTATCTGCTGCAAAGACACTGATGGACAGACTGTTACCCTTTGTTTGCCCTGCTTTGGGCTGCTTTAAAAGAGTGTCCTGTGAGATCCAGAGGATTAAGCAGCAGCATTGCAGCTGAAGGCTGGGGCATCCTTTGAGTCTGGGAAAACAAAGGTGAGAGACCTTGGAGAAGCCTCACACCCCCTCTCTCCACTCCTCACTCTCCAAGCTCCTCTGGTACATCCAGGTCTGAAGATGATCTGTTCTGGTGTAATAAAACTTGATTGTGGTAGAACCAAGGGCTCAAACACTACACGATCCTGCTGTACAGAGTACTTTATTCTTTTCCCTAAAGGGTTTTCAATAAAAATAGCTGTGGGCAGAAGGGAATTTTATCCCTGTCTTCCTGCTGATGAAAGTCAGTACTGATGCTCTTTGACACATCTGCAGCAGCAGTAGAACCAGGGCAAAAGTCCAGATCTCTAGGCAAAAGATTTTGTTTAATACACAAAATGCCACTGTTCTTTAAAATTGTAACTTTACAGTTGGCTGCTACTTTTTAAGATAAGGCAGTTTAAGGGAGGGGTAAAAACATCCAAAGATTTGCAGTGAAGTCAGACACAAAAATTATTGGGGTTTTATTATTTAATTAAAGAAAAACCTAGCAATATTTAATGATGGAGAATTAAGGTAACTGTCTTTGTAGCTTTCTAAAATTTGTGATGATCCCATTTTGGCTCAAAAGTATGAAAAGCATCCCTGTTCCACTGCTCTCCAGGAGATGTGTCGCTCCAATTTTATTCTAACCATGAAGATATTCCTGAAGAGATTGTATATTCCCATCATGCACATTAATTTAGTGGGAGGCACTGCTCTGTTTTATGGGGTGGAAGAAAAATCCACATTTGTTTTGAGTGTCTGTTAGGGAGAATTCAGTTAAGGTGAAGCGTAAAGCAGAATGAAGAGTTATCAACCAGCAGGTGCCATTAATAGGAGATTGTGCTGATTTTATTCAGTATTTTTCCTTATTTGCAGTAAAATGACTGCAGTTACAGTTAAATTGTACTGAATAGATGTAAAAGGGGGAAATGTGTATGTGGCTTGTCAGAGTTCAGCCCCCTCCTTGGTGTGGAGACAGTGAAATGGTGCTTCAGCTTTTTTTTGCCCCAGCCCTGCCTCTCTATTAAGTCCCTGTTTTCAGAAAAAAATGAGCATGCTGAAGAAGGAATGGACCTTTAGGTTATTGGAACTGGGAGCCACATCATTTCCCCCCCTACAAAACAGAGAGAAATCATAACTGACTTGAAGTAAATAATTTCCATTTCTTCCATTTGTCTTCGAGCTCAGTTTTTTGAGAAGTTATCTGTGAGCTGTGGAAGGAATCTCTCACATAACTTATTTTGGCATAATTTTTCTGTACTAATTTGTACAATAAACAGGCATTAAGGCTGATACCTCCCTGTGGGGGTGAATGGCTCACTCTGTTTGGATACTCAGAATGGGTTGGAGAGACATTGTTACTACATGTAAAGCATCAATTCCCTGACTGGTTTAACTTCTGTGCTGGTACAGGTTTCCCCTCAGAAGTTGTCTTTTTCAAGTGTAGGATTGTGTTACAAAATGAAGGCTCTTCCCTTCCTTGGGTGAACTTGGGGAGTTGATTATAGGATGTGTATCTGGCTCATAATTTGTGGGCAGCGGCTGCAGTGGAACAGATTGCTAAGAGAGCTGTTCTGGTGAATGGAAATGCCAAGTGGAGATTTAAATACAGCCTTTGCAGAGTTAAAACCACTCTTTCTGGCATCTTGATAATGAGTGGCCTTGGCTGTAGCAGCCCCACACTACACCAATACCACCAGACCTACTGCAAGGGGTTGAAACATTCTGAGGGCAGTTTGGAGCAAGATTCTGAGTTTGGTTGTATTTGCTCAGCTCTGTGGTAGGAGCTTATCAGCCAGAGCAAATATTCCCCATTACATCACCCACCTTTTTCAACTGCAATATTCGTAGTGATCAAATTATAGCGTTTTATATTCGGGGTGAGAATATGCAAAGGCAAATCTAAGGAGTCAATAACACAGCAGTTGTCTTATCACTGATCTGGGGAGAGTAATAAAACAGATACACTGTCAATATTTTGGTCCTGAGCTATCATGGAGGTATTGACACACAGCAGAAATACACTATTGTCTCTCTTTGTCTATTTTCTTTGGGTAAAGTGTTTGGCCACAAACTTGATGCATTTTTCTACCGGATTTAGGGATTTAGTGGGATGCATCCACTTTCTATCCCTGCCAGCTGATTGCCAATTTATTTCAGGTCAAAGAATGTGCAGCTTGCTGCAAGGTAGTTTGAAACAGCATCTTTATTATCCCAGCTCACATGTTGGCCAGTTTCATTTGTTTTGTTCCGTGCCCTCCAGGCATGCAATATAATCTTTCAACTGGTTGTTAGCACCAAATGGTCTGGTTTTTAGCTGGTTTGCTGCAGGCAAAGTCCAGTAGGAAGCCCAGCAGGGCTCGTGTTCCCACTTTGCATGAGTTGGTCTAATGATATTTTCCCTATTAACATTTGGAAGAAAGATCTAATCTGCTAGGGCTGTGGGGGGAGAAGTCTGTCTGAGGGCTGTCAGTAGGGAGATAATTGCTAATCATAGATGGACCACCAGCTAGCATGGCAGAAATGCCTGGAATGTGTTCAGGAACATGTGTTTTGTTGGGTTGAAACACTGTTTGGGTGCCACGAGGTTACTTAACAGCCCTATTCCTTTAACAGGTCTCCGTGTAAGTGGGCTCCATGGAGCACAGATCAGAGACACAGAGAGAAGTATGTGCCAGCCATGTCTAATGCTTGGACTGAGGGAATCTCTGAGGCTGCTTGGCTTTTATTCTTATTTTTTAATACACGCTGGTCTCCTTCAAACTCCTCTCCCTCCTTCTCCCTCCCCGCCTTTTCCCTTTTTTTACTACTTTGGGCTTAATTTGGGAAGGGGGGAGGTTAGTTGCAGGGATTTGGATTTGGGCAGGCAGGATTTTCTCCCATGACTCTCAGCATGGGGAGACACGGATCAATTCCCTATCCTGTGTTCAGCTGGACACTGGGCTGTGGTGTGTGTTGATCAAGAAATCCCCTCCTGTTTTGTACCACATAACGCATTCATTTCAGCCACTGAACCTAAATTACTGTTTTGCTTTTCTTTCTTTTTTGATGAAACGGTAAGAACGCTTTTTCTATAGGGATGAAGTTAGTTTATCCGTGCTAATGCTTTGATTTTTTTCCCTTTTTTCTCTCTTTGCCACAGTAGGTAACCAGTTAGGGGCCCTGGTACATCAAAGGTAAGCAGTGGGTTATGTTTTATTATTTATTGATCACTTCTAATTGTTTATTGATCCACCATCTGTAGTAGTGTTAGGAAGTCAGAGGTTGAGAATGTGGAAAAACTGTCAGCTTGGGTTTTCTCCAGCCTAGGTTGTTTGTTCTGAGGAAAAAAGAGGAGTTGATGTGAAACTTGGATTTGGTCTCTGCAAATCTGCAGGACCAAAAAAAAAAGTTCTTTCTCCTTTCCCTTCCCCTGCAGGGGTAAGAAAGAAAAAGTAAAAAAAAAAAAGGCTGGCATTTTGGCAAAAGGTGGAAGTATCAAACAGACATGTTCTTGTTGTTGTTATTGTTATTTAGTTTTGTTTGTGTAATGTGACCTGGGATGACTCCTTTGTCAAAGAAGGTTTGGGAAGAAGTAGCAGTTGTCATCCAGCGTGTCTCAGCAGCCAATAAAAATGTAAAAAATCTCAGTTTTTCATAAATTCTCTTCTTGAAGAGTTGTCTGTGTGGTTTTGAAGGGAAGAACATTTCTAAAGCTGGATTAGCCCGAAGGTGAATAGTAATGCATTTCCATCCTAAGCAGCTGTTTGGGGCCTCAGCAGAAGGAACAATGTGCATGAAGGCTGTGGAACCTTAAATTTTTAATGGTTTAGTTAAAGCTAATGTCCAGCTACAGAAGCCTAGAAAGGGGTGGGCAGTGTTAGTACTTCATCTGCAACTTAGCTAATCAAGCCTAATGTGTATTTTATACTCTCCCTAACTGATCTAAAGGTAAAAAATGGGAAGATTTTAATATATCTCCCCACAAAACCTGCATTTAACTTACTGTGCAGGTGTCTTACTGCTTGTGAGATTGCTGAACAAATTGTATATAATGCATATTTGCAAATTCTGTATTCATGGTGTTGTGTTTGCTACAAGACAAAAATAACTAAACAAAAAACCAATCCAAGTGAATTCCTTTCTGCTTGACTGTGGTCAGGTCTTAGGAAGCTGCTTTGAGTGCTCTCTTTTGAGACAGACACACTGAAAATGTCTGAAGAGCAATAGGTGTGGAAGTCTTGAGATAATAAGAATTCAGAAGATAACTGAAGACTATTTTTAATAATTCCAAGGAAAAGAATGATAAGGACAAGCAGGCAAAAAAATACTCCCAAAACACCAAACCTGTGAATATCAGACGGAGGTGTTCATGTCAGGATTGGCTTTGGTTGGTGTCTCCTGGGAAGAGAATATCCAGAAGCACTGGGCAGACACTGCTGCTTGGAAGGTCCAGGCTCAATGATAAGGAAACTTTGCCCTTTTTTTGTTAAATCTGTTTGGAGCAAGAATGACAAAAGGAATTTCTTTCATCAGCTCCATTAAATACCAGACTGGAAATGGATCCAGCGTAGGAGGAATTGAGTGACCATGAGAGGTCCCTTCCAAAACAAGGGACTGAATCCCTGAGTTGGGCCCAGACTCCATGGCAAGGCTGTAGTTTCTTCCAAATTGTTCTTTGTAATGACTATTTGATTGGGTTTTCTTCCTTTTTTTTTTTTTTTTTTTTAGGGCTGTAATAACAGAAGAGTTCAAAGTGCCTGATAAAATGGTTGGATTTAGTAAGTACCTTGGATGCTTTTGATGCTTCTTGATGTGTTTCCTCTGCAGGAATGCTGTTGATTGTGACACAAGTTTTTGTGCTTATTAGCCTTGTTTAGTGCTGTCTTCATGGGAAACAGGATCTGTGTTTTAAATCCAGATGCAAACTTCATGGAAAAGCTTGGTGTCCCAGTAATCAGAACAAGAATGTTTGGTAGAAGTTACTGGGCATTTTAGTGATTTTTCTCTTTTAAATTCCCATTAACACAGTACACAAACAAGTCAAAAGAGAATTTATTTCCCTTCATTGCAACATCATACTTTGAGTATGCAAAACTGTGAGAGTTGAGGAAGGAAAACAACATCTAAATGTTAAAATATGAGTTGACTAAAAGCAAGTTAAACAGAATTTTAAATTTCTCACACATTTGCTGCGGGGAAACACAACCAGATGAGAGTTTTTCCTAGATTTGCATTCCTGATGCTGTTCTCTTTCAAGCTTGATCCTAATTTCTCTCTTCCTCTTAATGATCATTACTCTTGCTTTCAATGGCACCTCCTGCTGATGTGTTACTGCAGTGATTGCACAGACACTTCCACTGCTGGGTCTCTGTGTATCCCTTCCAATTTGATATATGGAGAGTAAAGAGGAAAATAACAGGCCGTGGTAATTACCCCATAGTGCGCCAAGTTTGTCCTGACTCTAAAGACACTCCAAGACTGTAACTCAAATTCCTGCAAAGGAAAGGCTCCCTCCTCTCCTCCTCCTTCATTTACCAGTCCTGGTGCTGTGCATGGGGGGATGTGAGCCCTGGGAGAGGGGATTTTGCAGGCATCATCTCTAAATCTCACCCTGGTTCAGGGGCAGGCAGATACAAGGGGATGCAGCCCCACAGCTGAGGTGCTGCTTTGGGATCATCCTGAGCCAGGAATCCCTGTTTGACTTGACAGCTTTGCTGTTTCTGCAGTCTGGGTAGGGTAGGAATGGTGATGCACACAGTCTGGGTGTCTTGTGAAACAGCAACGTGTCAGCTCTGAGAGTTAAGGGAGATGGATATTTGTGTTCCCTGGAGGTTGATGGAGCATTTCAGGATGTGGTTCTGTCTGAGTGCAGACAGCCAAATAGCATGGCCATTCAAAAATGGCAGTAAAATAGGAATTACAAAGAAACAAGTCTTTGCCTTTTTTAAACCCCAGATAACTGGCTTATTGGTTCAGGCTGGCCAAGATGTACTTAAATTACTCTCCTAGCATCACCCAGCCTAGTGCCTTATTTCTTTCATACTTATTTCTTTCCATTTCAGTGCAAGACAGGCTTTTTTGTTTTGTTTTTTCCAAGCAAATAGAATAACTTTCAGTAGTATTTTAATGTTTTTGTGCTGTGATAAATTTAATCATGCTGTGGATGCTTCTTCTGCAATCCTGGAGTCAAACTGTTCCTTTATAGACAGCTGCAGCGGAGTAAAAGGGGGAAGGTGCTCTGCAGTTACCAGGAAAAACAGTTTGTTCTGATGCTTGTTGAACTCATTTCAGTAATCGGCAGGGGAGGAGAGCAGATCTCACGGATTCAGATAGAGTCTGGCTGCAAAATTCAAATTGCTCCAGGTAAGACCCTCTTTGTGTGGTGGGTGATGAGGTTTTAATGTGAAAGGGTGTTGTGTCCATTAGATCAGGCACTTCCCATGCTCACAGTGTGTTATCACCATTAACATGGATACAGACATGGGAGAGCTGTTGTTGGACCCACCTCCCAACCAGAGTAGAAAACAGGTTTGTCAGGTGGTTTGGGGAATGGAACAGTGAGGAACTGGCTTTAACCAACAGATGGTTGCAGAGCAAATGGACAATCCATGTTGTGCTTAGACCTGAAGCTGCTGAGTTTTCACACTTTGCTCAGCTCTGTGGTGTGCCTCTGACTGGTCTGATCAGCTCCAGCTCCTGGCAGAAGACATTTCAGGAGTGTTGGCAGCAGCTCTCCATCCAGCTTCCTTTGCATCATAAAAATGAAACCATTCCTCCAAATGGAATCGTGTGGTGCCAGTTTCCTGTGGGGAAGACTGTGCCTCAGTGCTGTACGGGGAACTGTTGATCAGTGTTATCTGAGTTTTTACCCCTCCCTGTAACTGGTGGGCAAGGCTTCAAAAGAATGCAGGCATCCAGTAAATCATTTAAAATATGTTGATCCTGGATGTCTTTGAATTCTTTAGCATGCTGTGTGTGCAGGTGGGTGGTGCTTCCATTGGTGCTTCATGGTCACTGAAATAGCTGCTCCACTTTTAATTCCGTGTGTCACAGGTTTTCTCCTTGTTTCCTTTGCAGACAGTGGTGGGATGCCTGAGAGGCCCTGTGTACTCACTGGGACACCAGAGAGCATTGAGTGAGTTCTGATTTCATTTCTCTCCTCTTTCCTTCTTTCTCTTCTCCCTAATGCTGTGCTCTGTCAGTGGTGCTACTTGGTTATTAGCCACACCAGCAAATGTTGGCCTAGAGAAACTTGAGGGTCTCTGGAGCATATAGAACCTCTTGGTCTGATGCTTTAAACTGTGCACCTCAAAGGCTTTTTTTTCCACTTGCAGTTTGAATCCTCTGCAGAAATTTCCTTGGAATTCCCCTCCGCAGGGTGAGGTTGCTCTTAGGGCACCGAGGATGCAGTTCTGTAACTGCAGCTTTCCAGGAACCTGAGCTAAGCTGTTGAAGGGCACTTCTCTTCTCCCCTTCGCTTCCCTACTCCTATTGAGATGAGCATCCTTCCAGCTGAAGAAGGGCTGCATGAGGCCTCTAAAGCCTGTGGGTGCCACTCCAGGATACCCTGGAGGTGTTGGTGTTGTTGCAGAGCAGCATGAGGCCCACTGGGTGCTTGTCTCTGCATCGCTGCCAACAAGAAGCAACGGACTGAACCCAAGTCTTGATTCTGCTCCTTGCATGGTAGAGACACGTGGCCAGCCAGCAGGGATTTCTATCTTTAGACCTATAGAAACTTTAGGGACAGTGTTTCCTCCCTCCCCCTTCCCAGGAGCTGAGTTTGAGACTCTCACAAACCAGTTGAGGACCTCCTGCTGGAACTGGATCCAGGATCCTCAGGCTTACAGGAACACACTTAACATATGGAGCTGCTCTTTCTCTCCCCAGCCTTTGGGTAGGTGGGTTTTTTAAAATCCATCTGGAAATCTTTGAGTTGCGTTTGAAAATACATTGCTGCAAAGACTGTCTCTCTAAAGAGAAGACACTCATCATTCTTCCATTCTTAAAGAGATCTAAGGGTACTTAAATCTCCTTATTCTACCATTATACTGCAAGCAGTGGGCCAGAATAAATACAATTGGCAAACTCGCATTATAGGGCAGGCAGTGTATTCTTGCTGATACTGAATTCTCCCCTTTAGCAAAGGATATTTAAGAACAAGAGCAAAATAGTAAAAAGCTGGGATACCTCATGAGATGCAGTAGGGGGAAAATGGGGGAGAGGTGTAGTTAAGACTTCGTGATTCTGAAATAAGCAGTTAAAGTACTCGTGTCCAAGGCTGTCTTTAAATGAAATATGAGGAAATTTTTAAAGTGAGACTATTCAGTTTGTGAAAAGAACATGAAAATGAATTTAAGTGAAATTTAATTTACTTTTGTGGTAAAATTCTTGACAAATTGGTTGTTTGAACTGTTTTTTCAGGCTGCTTATAGAAAAAGAAAGTGAAGTAAGGGAACCATTCTAGATGTCAGACTTCTTTGAGAAGGGTTTTGTGAGGAATGTTTTCATTAGTTATGTCCAGTGACAAACTAATAGGGGCAATTTCTAAGTGACCCCTTCTCATCTGAAATGTGTTGTGTATTAACTGTTGTGGTCTCTATATTGTCACTAATAGAACTTTACACAAAATATGAAGGTAGATGAATAAAACCTCTTAAGACCTTTCCAGAATATTTGAAGAGGGTTTCCAGAAAATCCACCTTTTCCCTTTTGTAGTGAGAAAGACAAGAGCAAGCAGTGCTCTGCTCTGAGTGCAGCCTCAGAGCACCACCCCCTGAGCTGCCTTGGAGGAATGTCTGCTTGAAGGGATCACTTTGTAGTGGTTTCTCAAATCTCCAGAGAGAAGTCAGTCCTCCTTAGGGTGCCTGATACAGCTTGGTGTGAAGTGGAGAGAGGGGAAGATGCTGCATTAGGCTGAACAGTGAACTAGTGAATTTCTTCTGCCTTCAGAAGGGTTGTGGGACAGGGGCAGCAATGGGATGTGCTGGTCTAGGAGTCCTCAAGATGAAGGGAAACCCTGTCAGTTACCTCTGACATGCTAAAGATTTTAGAGAAGGGATCTTTAATCTCCCAAATGCTTCTTTGTGTGTCTCTTCTCACCAGGAGTAGAAGAACCCAGTCTTTCACTGGTGGCTGCTGCAGTATCCCTGCCTCGCTTCGCGGTGTAGCTTCAGCACCTACTGCTTGGAGCAGAGGCTGTGTTAGGACAGTGTTCTGGTGCTGCTGGTAAGAGCAGGTAGAGAAGAGCAAAGCAGTTGCCTGTGGTTGGTCAGAGAATGGTTAATCCATGGGCTGTGGTAGTATCAGAGCAGTGTGTGTTTTTTTTGTCTTGACCAAGGAGAACAGAGCTTGACTTTACTATTGTATATGTGTTAGAAAAGTTAAAAGCTAGAGCATCTTCATTCAAAGTAAGCACCCCAAATGCTGTAGTTCAGCTATTGTCCTTAACTTCCTAAGAGGTCAGAGCATGCTGCTGCTCTTCCTTCTCTCTTCCCCTTTCAAAAATCAAACTGCTCATAAGTAATCATGATAGGGGAAAATAGACATCAAAGAGTTAAAAAAAAAGGCAAACATTGTGCTGACTATGGTTTCCTCCATCTTTCCACTTCTCCTCTCCCCGATCGCTCTCCATTCCGATGGTTCCTGGTCTCTTGGTCACGTGGAGCAATGTTGTCTAATGGTTGTTTCCCTCGATTCTTTTCCAAAGACAAGCAAAACGGCTACTGGGGCAGATTGTAGATCGCTGTCGGAACGGACCTGGTTTTCACAACGATGTTGATGGCAACAGTACCATTCAGGAGATTTTGATCCCGGCATCCAAAGTGGGGCTAGTCATCGGCAAAGGAGGTGAAACAATAAAACAGTTGCAGGTGCGCAAGATGCATTTCCTTGAGGGCTCTCTTCCCTACTGCAGCTTCTCTAGATCCACTGGAACAGGCTGAAACGGAGAGCCTTGAATGCTCTAACCTTCTCCAGCAGGGACTACTCTTCTGCCTTCGGAGATTGGACTCCAATCCAGTCTTGTGTTACAAAATCAGCTACACAAGTAGTGGAGTTTTGCCAGAGCTGTGACAGAAACCCGTGTGCTGTAGATAACACCTGGTGTGTGCTGTTTAGGAGGGGATCCCTGTAGCCAAGGAAGGGCCATGTCTGCTCTGCTCTGCAGTATTTTTAATGCCAGCCATGCTGTTGTAGAGTGCTCTGCTTCTCTTTTGTTGCTGATCTGTGGTAAAGCTGCTGTGTGTCATCTTTTTTTCTCATCCCACCCCTTCCTAATTAAGTGTCGTGTTATGTATAAACTGTGTTCCTGGACATTCTTTATTCCTCCATCTGGTAAAATTTTTTGAAGAATAGAGGGTTTTAGCAAACCATCTAGTGCAGAAATGGAGGGTTTTGAGTGCCCTGATTAGACCTCTGTCATATAGTTTGGAGGCTGGTCACTTAATAACTGTTCTATGCAGACAGCTGCAGATTTTGGAAAGGACTGGAAAGTCAGTAGTCGAGGTAGAGGGGATTCTACTTGCAAGGATTTCAGCTATTTGAGAACCTCAGGAGCAGCACAGTTTCTGGCAGCCTTTTGCACTCTAGGACTGTTCCTGAATTTGTGCATTCTCTAACGGAGCTGGTTTGACCTTCATAATGTTTAGTGACCAAAAGCTAACCCCTTGTTTTAGGGACTCTGCTTAGAAAATTGCTCTGTGCTTTTTCTTCAGGAGCGAACAGGTGTGAAAATGATTATGATCCAAGATGGTCCTTTGCCTACTGGAGCAGATAAACCTCTCCGGATTACTGGAGATGCATTTAAAGTACAGGTATGTAACAAAAGCAAAGTGGTTGCCCAAGAGAACTGAGGAGACATTTAAACCTGAGTGTATTTGTGAGCACCTAATGGAATCAAATCCAACTGTAAATGTAATTAATAATCTTTCCTGGTTTTGTTTGTTCTGTAAGGTTGAGTAGAATGAGTTAAAACACCAGAGCAGTTTGTTTTACAGCATGACTTAGGAGCTGTCACTCCAAATAAATATTGCACATGGGTAGGATAGAGTTGAGGAGGAGGGTTTGGAGAAAGTAGTTTTGAAATGCTTTCCAGTCTGTTTGACGAAAAATGAGAGCTCTGTGTCACTTGATCAAATGGGTTCTTAGTCACTAAATCACACATTTGAGACAGCAAACCTTTCACAAAGTACCTCAGACAGCCAATTGACGCAGGTAATTAAAAACCAATCCCACAACAACTCCTGAAACCAAGGGGTTTGCTTAACATTGGTACCTCAGTCTCCTTGTGTCAGAGTTCTGCAGGTGTGGATGTACCTGCAGGTCAGAGTGAACCCTCCTGAGCTGGGGACTGGGGCATTGCAGCGTGATGGGAGTGCCTGAATTAGAGCATTAAGGTTTAGCCATGGCTTGTTCCACTTCTCAGCAAGTGCCTTTCATGCCTTGCTAAGTACTTAAATCTAGCTTAGCATTCCTGTCTCCAATAAAAGTAGTTCTGTTTCATAGGATCTCCCTAATCATAAATTGCTGCAGCAGTTGATGTTGCTCAGGGATAGTGTTTGGGTTGTGTTTTTCAAAGCTCTTATTGCAAGTTATAATTTTTTTTCCTCCCCCAGAATTCTTACTGTGGAGGTATAGCTGTGCAAAAGGAGTTTAATGACAGTCTGGCTACTTTTAACCAAATCATACTCTCAGTGCTGCCAATTCCCAGGTGGCTTCTGCTTTGCAAGATTTGCTGTTGTCACATCTTCCATTCAAGGAAACATGGAGACTGCACAGGCTGGAAGATCTTTGAGGCACTTAAAGCTGAGCACAGTTAGGAAGTGTTTAAGAAGTGTGATGAATCCTTGGGTTTGGTGGGGGATTCTGTGGATGCTGCAACAGTGTTTCTTCACTCCCTCAAATCCCTATGAAATCTCTCCATCACCCATATTTCTGCCTTGGCATCTCTGAAATGTCTTTGAGTTGTTTCTTTCTGTTAAAAACACTTTGAGGACATGGAAAATATGTAAAAATAAAAGGAAAGAGATTCACCAGTGTCCTCAAGCTTGGAAGTAGAACCAAGATGTCAAAAGCTTGACTGGTAGCAGAGAGAAAGAAATGCTTGGATTTGACATGTAGGCTTTTTTATTTTGTTGGTGACTACAGGGTATACTTTCTTTAGCTGGGCTAAATGCAGGCTTGTGAATGGCCTTGAGTGCTGCCAGTAGGTAGGAAGAATATTCATTTATCTCAGAAAATGTCTGGCTGAATTGCTGCAGACTTGGGCTTAACTTTTCAGAGTCAGTAAGCTCAGTGCTGCCCAGCAGCCTCCTTGGTTTGTGCTCTGTAGCTCTTAGTGGGCATGGTCTCTGCCATGCTAGCAACAGCATCCACCTTACTGTATTGATTTCAGTTCTATCCAGTTGGAAAGGGCCTTCACCTCCTTTAATTTAAAAACAAACCAAAAAATCAGAGATATTTTGAAAGGTGAAGGGTCTTTTTGAAAGACTAGAGGAAGCAATTGCACCCAAGAAACTGCCACCTTGTGCACCTGGCAGGTTTTGTCAGACGTGGAAGATGCCATCAAGAACAGACTGTGGTAAAAGAAATCCTAAACCAGACTGCTGCTCCCATTCAGCAGACGGAGATCCCTCTGCCTGAAGCCTGACCATTACCCACTGCTGAGGCCCTAACACCAGCAGGGCAAGTAGAATAATTTGAAGCTAACTGTAACTTCTTTCCTCATGTAGCAAGCGAGGGAAATGGTACTGGAGATCATCCGAGAGAAAGATCAGGCAGACTTCCGAGGCGTGCGCAGTGATTTCAGTGCTAGAATGGGAGGAGGCAGCATAGAGGTACGTTCCTTCTCAGTGCTCTGCTAACCTCCCTGTGGGATGGGTAATGGGGGGAGTCATCCAACTGCACTTGTAACCTGTAAGCTTATTTTTAAATGTCTTGTTTTGCCCGAAGAATTGAGTCTGGCTCTGCAAAGAGGAGGAGTTCTCGTGGACTCCCAGATGGCACTTTTATAATTGTCTTTTTTTTTTTTTTTAAGCTGCATTCTTGTAGTGCAGAGTTCATTTAGTGGGGAAGGAATTTGTGGCCACGTGTTTGTTTTTCTCAAGCAAAGCGGTTCTGTAGCCTGGAGCTGCCTAACATGGCCCATCCTCAAAATTAAGAGCATCTCCTTGTAAATTCAGAGTCATTCAGTCTAGTTCTCTGCACTTTCATACTCCTTTGCCTTTCCCATCAGGTCTCTGTGCCCAGGTTTGCTGTTGGAATTGTGATAGGAAGAAATGGAGAAATGATCAAAAAGATTCAGAATGATGCTGGAGTTAGGATTCAATTTAAACCAGGTTTGTGTGAGGATGGAGAGCCGTTGCTTTCTGACCAGTGTTCCACTTTTGGGTTCCAGCAGCCAGGCTTTCCTCATTTACAGGTGCATTGTTTCTCTTTCTGAAACCCATTTAAATATGATGTGCTGCCTCCTCATGCACTTCCTGGTTTTCAGAGAGTAAGATTATATACAGCTCATTTGCAAAAATTAGATGTCACGACAGTCATGTCTTGAGTGGCAATTATACAGATAAATAAAATAACAAAAAACTTTTATTTCCTGTTAAAGAATTCTCCTTCAGGACATTAAAGCCTTTGGGGATCAGGAGTTGATTAATTCTGAGTAACTTTCTCTGGGTCCTTGGCTGTCTGATCACCTATCAAAGCTGCCTTTTTTCCTCTTAAAATTATATCAGTCTCTTTCATGACTTTTTGACATTAAAATTGTTTTCTTTTGAGTGTTGTTCCCTCTGCCGTGTGGGCTGGGTTTTGTCTTCTTTCAGTCCAGGGAAGAGGGGCTGAAGGTGGAGGGAAGCAGTAGCTCCTGGGATAGTTCTGTGGTGTGAAAATGCTGCCAGCAGTGGAGGTGCTGGAAGGAAGCTTTTGTTGGTGAGTGGATGTTTTCTGCTTTTAATTGAATCTCTGCCACCTCTCTCCACAGATGATGGGATTAGCTCTGAAAGAGTCGCGCAGGTCATGGGGCTCCCCGATCGGTGTCAGCACGCAGCACACATCATCAGTGAGCTCATCCTCACAGCACAGGTGGGTTCTGGACGTGCTTTTTGGCAAAGTAGGCAGCTGCCTGGAGGGATGGAGCCCATCTTGTGGAAAGCAGCAGTGTTCACTTTTCCCCTGGTAGGCCACACATGCTGCTGCCCAGAGCTGCTGGATTTGAGGTTTGTTTGTTTATGGTGGAAGTTCTTTTAATGCAATGTGGGCTGACTGAGCTGAGGGAAGGTCTTCTATTCTGAGGCTTATGAGGCCTCATTTTAGCTCCACATCTGTCTCCTGTTTAGATGTAGTTAAGTTGTTTGGAAACTGTGACCTGCTGAAATGGAGTCCATCAGCATGAGACAGGGTCTGGAGGCTCTGCTGAGCCAGCAGAGCATTGCCAGTGCTCAGTGGTGCCTCACCTTCAGGCTCCAGCCCTTTGGTCTGGTGGAGGCACAGGAAGGTGATGAGTGCTCAGGTATTGTGTCTCTGTGCTTTTAGACACCAACATATTGCATTCCACAAGAGCGAGAAGTGCAAAGATGGGTGAGCTACTACATTTCGCATAATACAAAGGGAATATACAACCTCCATTAAGAGTCTGTATGGAGGTTGTATATTCCCTTTGTATTATGAGAAATGAAAATTTTAAACCATTTCAGAAACCTGAACATAATTTGTCCTACAAGGTCCATCATTTGTCCATCTTGATCTCTTCTTGCCCCAAAGTTTGAATGCTTGATTTCATAATTTCATGTAATTATTCACTTAAATGTTGAAGTCTGCATGATAGCCTCTGACTGCCCATAGCATTTGCTTTTGGAGAAGTCACTTACCCAAAATAGCTATGTCCTTTAAGTGTCTTTGAACTTAAAAGCTTCCTTTGGAAGTTTTGGGAAATGTGCATTTCTGCTGAGTAATTCTAGCAGGGTGACACTTGAAAGGGTTTGAAAGCAACTTCTGTGTGTGTCAGTGCCAAGATCCATTGTTTGCTCTAAAGAGAGAGCCCCCATCAGAAACTGAAAGTCCTTTAGTAGCTGATGCTTATTTATAGGTTTATTTCAGCAGATATAAAGGCTTGCATTTAAAAATACAAATATCTTCCTGAATCAGGAAGGCAGCTGTAACCTACATTACTTGGCATTTTTCTAAAGTGCTTCAAAACACTGAATGTGAAACTGAAGTCCAGGAATATCTCAATTCAATGCCATTGATTATGATGCAGTTGCCTTGCTTTATTTGGTTTTTGATGTGCACTGGGGCCAGCATAAAAACACTGATACACATGTTTTGCCTTGTAAGGAACGGGATGGCTTTGGAAGCTTGGCTGTTGCCCGAGGAAGAGGTCGTGGCCGTGGGGACTGGAGTGTTGGAACACCTGGGGGCATGCAGGAAATCACCTACACTGTTCCAGCTGACAAGTGTGGCCTTGTTATAGGCAAAGGTGGGTTTGCTGACTCCAAATACCACAGCTTGCATCTTTCTCTCTCAGGATGGTCATGTTCTTGCTGCCTGACTGAAGTTTTGGGGTTTTCTGTGATTGTAGGTGTTTAGTGCCTGGTGAATGCAGCATAGGAATAAGCTGTGGTTGTTTTCTTTGTGGTGTTGTCACTCATAATTGTACTCTCCAGGCCCTTGTTCACAAGCTGTAAGAGAGGCTCTTAATGCAGAGCTGTCAAATAAGCTTGTTATAACAAGCAGCTGGCTGAGAAAAGGCAGGTTCATTTGTGGGTTCTTTTTACAGAGAATTCGTTTGAAGGAGGATTTATCAGGGACAAGCAGAGCAGTCATTTCATTGTGCTGGATTTCTGTGAGGAAATGGAAGGTCTCTCAGTGTGGTAATACAGTAGCTGCTTCCAGCCACATATCTGAAGTGTGTGGTGAATGAAGTGAGGTGGGAGGATTTGTCTGGCTCTGTGCTGGCACCTGACCTGGCACAGCAGCCTGGAGCACCTCGTGCCACTCGGCTGAGTGTGTTCAGTGCCACAGAGGCCCCTTGGCTGCTTGGCCAGTGGATCTCACCATGCTGAGGAGATGGATGAGGAGTCATCCTCTCCACCAGGCCAGCCCCATGATGGCTGTGAAATTGAGCAGCAGCAGCAGAGTCAGTTTGTCACAGAGCAGGAGCTGCACATGGAGCATGGCAGGACTTAGGGCAGAGCCAGGAGCAGACAAGCTCTGTAGCTCTGAACTGCTGTGATGTGTCTGAGCTAATGCACTGACCTATCAAGAGCAGTATTTCATTTTTCTCTCTGCTTATTTCAGAAAGAATGACATATGCCTGAACTAGTATTTAAGTAATCACAGCTGGCTTTTAGCCTCAGCAGAGAATAGAATAGGAATAGATAAGTAACAGCAGAAAAGGAGGCAGAGACTTGAGGGCATTGGGCCAAGTTTCAGTGGCTTTGAGTGTTCCCAGCAGGAGGGAGCTTGTGGTGAGACTTGTTGTGCCTTCTTTCCCTTCTACACATCCCTGATGTTCTCTGCCTGTCCCCACAGCACCCTGAGCTCCTGCCCTGATGAATGACCAGGGACACGAGCAGGTCAGCCCTGGATCTGCAGTTGTTTTCAGATGTTGTTTTTTGCCTCAAGCCTGTTCACAAACCTGAAAACTTTCAATATGAAAAACCACCTGCTTTCCCCATTATGCAGAAATTGCAGTGATTATTCTTGTCCTCACTGAACAGTCCAGTTGGCCAAAAAGATCAAGCAAAGTAAATTTTAAGCCCATGAGTGAGACTTATATGTATGGAAAAATCAAATTATAATGAAACTTTATTGCTGTATCCATTAGTCATCTTTAATAAAGGATCAGAAAAGGTCACTTGTTGTTCAGCAGTGCACTGAAGTGGAGCATTTGTGACTACAGAGAGCACTATGTGCTGAAAAGATAAATGCAGGTAGTGGAGTGAATGTCCCAGCATTCAAGTGCAGGGCCTGGCACAGCCTCACTGGGGGGTGAAGGGTGGCTTTTTACCTTTGTTTCCACAACAGCAAAATAGGGATTCTTACGTGGCCAGATCAGAAGCTTTCTGGAGCGACTAATTACTAGTTGTATGGTGATTTGAGTGCTGGTAGCATTGTAATACCACCTTGTAATCGGTGTTCTCACTGAGCCTGTGCTCTTAGGCTGTTGCAGCCTTCACTTTTGTCAAGTGAGTGATGGCTGTAGCGTTGCCTTTTGGGGTCTGGACCAGCATGGATGTGCTACACTCTCCACACATTGATGCAAGACAGGCAATTCTTGTTATTTCCTCCCCCAGTGCCCGTGGGGCAGTGCAGGGCAGAGGGGATCTTAGTGGGGTTTTCTTAACAGTGACTGATTACAAAGCCTTTGCTCTCCCTGACAGATTCTGAGCAGTTTGTAGCTGTTGGGTGTTTTTCCTTGCTGTGATACAGGATGAAGCTGTTGGTCTTGTCTGTAAAATCTGGCTGGGTACTCTGGGCCATCAGCTACATCTCGAGATCAGCACCCAAGCAAAGGGTGCTGAGCCAAGTGCCCTGGGCACCCAGGTGTGGTGTGTGAGATCTGACCTGGTAACTGCTGCTGTGCTCCAGCTCTGTGGAACCACTCCAGAAACAGGAAAAAGAGGGAGGCTGGGAAGTTTCTCAGCTCAGTTTCTGCAGCATAGGTGATAGAAAATCTAGTGGCCTTTTCTTGTGGCCATCTCAGCTTGGGAGCATGGGCTTTTAGGAGCTGCTGGGGCTCCCTGCTGATCCTGCGCGTGGCTTTTTCCTCTAGAGGGTGGGTAGGTGCAGCTTTTCTTTCCCAAAGGCCCCGAGGAAGGGTGGAGGCGAGCGCCATACACATGTCAAAGTCTGTCTGAGTTTGGTGGTGCTTGGAAACAGCCGCCGCCTCCCTGGGCCCCCCTGGATTTCCATGATAAATACGGCAATCCTGACAGAGACCACGCCCGGCCCGGCTCTTGTCAGCCCGGCCTTTGAGCAGGTTTGATTAATTGCTTTAGGATTTCACGTCCAGCCGGGAGGCCGCTCCTGGATCGCTCCTGCCCCCCATCAGGTGGAAGAATGGAGGGGATGAATGCTCTGTAGGCAGCCACCATGTGCCGAGCGGGTCACCTCGCCCTGGGGAGGAGAGCTCCTTCCGGCACCGCGGCTGCAGCACGGCCTCCCCATGCTCCGGAGGCTGCCTCGGGTGGCCTGGGTGTGAGGGAGCACTTTGACATGTGCCAGGGCTGCAGGGTGAAGAGGACAAGGGCACCGAGTCCTGCTGTAGGGGTGGGAGCTTGCAGTCCCCACCAAACCTGGAGATGCAGCTAATTCTGTACGGTGAAGGAGGGACCTGCTGTAGGAGCAGGCCCAGCAAGCACAGGCTTGGTGCTGAATGCTAAACGGGGCAATGATTTGAAATCTGTATTCTCCTTGCTTCCAGTATGAGAATGCTTCGATTTTTAATCCCCTTTTGGAAGGAGAAACTAGTCTGCAGTGCAAGTAGCAACCTCTGGTTTGTGCTTCTGTCACCCAGTAAAGAAGTTGTGCCACTCCTTCAAATTGTGCTGCCTGAAAGAGTCCTCTGTTTTCATTAAGCAGATGAAATGGCTGTTGATTCAGATCTCACCTCGATATGTAAAAAACAGAGCTTCAAACAAATCTGCATCAGACAAAAGCATGACACAAAAATAAAAGCTTCTCGGTTTTGAAACTTCATCTTACTCCTTTCCCATGCTTGACTGAAAGTAAGTGGGTTGGCTTTTGGCTGCACAGTACAATCCCTGCTGTCTGCCCAGGGATGTGACATGATTATCTTTTGTTAAATGCATCTTCAAAAATTCATTTAGAAAGAGTTAATTGCCCTTTGGCAACTTTTCCTCCTCCCTTCCCCAAAAAGGCTTTAAAATGTTAAAAAGGTCACGAGTCCATTACAATGAAATGAACAAGTGTCTGCAACATCCACAGTTTGTTTTGAAGTTGTGCTGGATGTATAGAGATGGAAATGTGAGCAAAATTGAGGCGTTTATTTTTGGAGATTCTTTTTAATGAAAACCAAACAAAAATCTCTGGGTAGTTTCCTTTGCTCTGTGTCCTGTTTGCTGTCTGTCCTTCGAGCTGGTGATTTTTTGGTTTGTGATTTAAAAGTTGTAAAACCCCATCCTTCCCCACACCCTTTAATTTCTCCAGTTGAGTGGAGCTGGTCTGTAAGTTGTGTGAGCTTCCAAAAGAAGAATTGAACCATTGTAACATTGGCTGAGGCTTTTGTTAAGCAAATTTCATGAAGAGACCGGGACCAACAGGTCTTGAGGAAATCAGATCCACTTTGACTGGCCCTGCTGCATCCTGCTGGAAGCACTCCTGTGCTCTTGTGCATCCAGATGGCAAACGAGCCAGACATGTTCACTGCATGCACAGCTAACTCTGAAATAGCAGGAGACAGCCTGCAATCGTGTGCTGCTGTGGAGGGATGTGTGGCTGCAGGGTGAATAGGAAGCCTTGTAAGCAGAGGCTGCTTTAAGGCAATAACAGCACATGTTTGGGAGAAGGCTTAAGCTTTGTTATGTGGCTTTTTGCCTTAGTGATGGAGAAAAAGAAGAAAAACCAGCACGTTTGGATTGCAGGTGATCTTCATTTTCTGGAGGATTTGAACAGCTGTGGAAAAACAATGTAATTCAGTCAGTACAAGTTTTTCATCTGCTTTGTCAAGGTGTATCCCAGTCACACTGCATCTTGTTGGGAGCCTGGCAGTGGGCACTTAGTGGGGCTTGTGTGTTCTTTAAGCAGCACCATCCATGACCCCAAAAACTTACAGCAGCTTAAGGTTTCAGGTTATGTTTGTGAGGCACATTAAAGGAGCAGCATGAGCTCAGGTACTGCTGTTTCTTTTGCTGTTGCCATCCTCAGCCCATCTCTCCTGAGGCACACAGAAGGTACTGAAACTGTAATCCGTTCCCAGGATCTGACTTTGATACAGTTTTACAGAAAGAGATGCTGAATATCCCTCCTTATGTCTTGGCTTTCTTCTCTTCAGGTGGTGAGAACATCAAGAGCATCAATCAGCAGTCGGGAGCCCACGTGGAGCTGCAGAGGAACCCACCCCCAAACACAGACCCTGGCGTACGAATATTCACAATCAGAGGGGTCCCCCAGCAAATCGAGCTCGCTAGGCATCTCATAGATGAGAAAGTTGGTGTAAGTTCATCTCTGCTCTCCTCCTCTGTCCCTTTCAGATGTGCTGTTGTCACTCTCAGCTCCGTGCAGGCCTGGACTCACAGGATGGCACAGAATGCACGTGCTTGCATTATTCAGCTTCAAAACAATTTGCCTCTTAGCACCTGGCTTGAGCTTGATGGCCCTCCAGCATCCATTGGGCTAATTTATGCTGTGGTCCCAAAAGGATTTGACTGTTGATGTAATCCTGGGTAGTGCATACAGCTATAAGAGAGGGAAGAACAGCAATAATAAGGTATGAAAAGGCTGTCAAAGGAGATTTTTTAAAGGAAGACAGTAGTGTCACTGTGTGAGGATGACACAGTCCTGGCAGCATTGTTCTGAAAGTAAAACGCTCAACTCCTTGCTCAGTAAGTTCAGGATGACTTGCAGTTGATGCAGTGCTGTGGTATTGAAGCTTAAGAATGTCAGGCTGCAGTACTGCTGAATGGGGAGACTTTGGTAAAAAGTATGGAAATTACTGAACTGGGGCATGGCAAAGCTGAAAAGCTGCCTTCATGCTGGATTGCTTGAGAGGAGAAGGCTTAACACCAACCTCAGGATCCACATGTCCCAGGCTGTCTTCTCTCCTTTCTTACTACTCGTAGTAGCTGCCTCCAGCCTGGAGTTGGAGCTGGCATTAAATATTTGTGGATTCTGTGACAGGGTACGAGCATGGGTGGACCTGGAGGATTTGGTCAAAGTCCGTTCAGCCAAGCACCTGCTACACCTCATCAAAAGTAAGCTGCTGCATCTCCTCACCCATGGGCTGGGGGGAATGGCTGGGAGCTAGAAAGTGCTGGGAGAGAAGGGTGGAGGGCCCTGAAGGGGTGGAGTATGAGTGGAACCTTTTAAAGATTGAGCATTCAGGAGCAAGAGCTCAATCCTTTAAGCTTGGCTAAAGGAAAGATTTCACCTATTAAATGATAGACCAGGTAGGTATTGGCATCTCCAAAATTCCTGCCTCTAGTGCAGTGAGAGCATGGGAAGAAGCCTGAACTGCATAGAGCACAGGAGTGCTGTTCAGTGTGGTGTATCTTCACCTTGGCTTCATGAACAGACTGATACCAAGGCAGGACATAGCAGTCACACCTGCACAGCTTTCCTTTTGCTCCCATGTTCACTGGTTTGCTCAGCAGCTGCTGGCTAGGAGTGACAACTTCTCTTCTCTGGGCATCTTCATGTCTGTGGCCTGGTAAGTGTTTTATTGTCTACTTGAGCATGGCTTTTTGTCCTCTGCAGTGGTCCTCAGGCGTTCATGACCCAGGGCTGGGGCAGTACCTACCAGACGTGGCAGCAGCCTGGACAGCAAGTCCCAAGTAAGTGCCAGGAGCTGGATGGGAGAAGGGTTGGTGTTCCCTTTGCAGTCTCTGCTTTTTGCGCCTGTAAAAGGCAGGTTCACCTTGGGACCACGTGTGTGAAACCAGCAGAATGATCTCCTGAGCAGAAGAGGTGTGTGGAGGCACGTGGTGGTGCTTGAGCTCAGAACAAGCTGAAGGCCATGGAGAACTTCTGCTTTTTGTGTGCCTAACTGCTTATTGCCTCTTTCTGCTTTTTGGGTCAAAACTTGGTCCTTGCTGTCTGTTCCTCTCTAACAAAGGTATTCCTGCCTCCAGCTCTCTTCTCCCAGGATTCTCCATGCAAGCACTTGCCAACCACACTTGCCCCTCACAGGCACACTGTTGGTGCTAAGCCCTCCCATCTCTTTGTTCTTGACCTTATCACTTCTTGCTTATTTTTATATGTGATTGTTCCTTATAAGCTTTTCTCACTGTTCAAATTCCAGACTGGTGGAATGACTGGGGAAGGGGATTCAAGAAATGGAAGGAAGGTTAGGCAGGGCTCCTGCACTGGTCATACTTTCCTGAAAGCCTGTTGAGTGAAAAATGAGCAGTTTGGAATGGGGAGTCACCTTTTCAGAATAATTCAAGTAGTAAATGTGGTGGTGATGCTGAGCTGCATCATCCTGTGTCTCCAACAGCCAGAGGAATGGTTTGCCCTGAGCAGAGCAGATTCATGTCTGCTTGGTAATCTCAATGCTCATGTGATGGTGGTAATGTCCAAAGGACCCTTGCAGTCACAATTTTATGAGAAATATGAAGTTTTTAAATGGTTTGGCTCATTAAACTAAACCAACTACCAAAAGGTTTGGGGGAGTAATTTTAAAGGATTTAATGGCAGATGCTTTTCACTACTAAGGCTGATTTAGCAGTGAAGTAGATTATGAACTTTGGTATAAATTCCCTCTCTTTGAGGTGCCTGAGGTAGGGGAATCATTGGAGGGACAATGTCTGCAGTTGCACTTGTTATTCCCTGTAACACTGATCACTTTTGGGTGTTATGAAATTGTGAATATGTGAAATTTGGAAGTCTCAGTGCTGCTTTGTTAACTTGGTGCACTTCTGAAATGTGTGCTGGGGTGGCACCTGGCAACCCTGCACGGGGAGTGTGTGTTTAACTCTGGATGAGTCCTCCCTCTTAGCAATTACAGTCTAGAAATGATGACTTTTCCTTTGAGCTCTAGGGTCTTGGAGAAGGTCAGTAGTTGTTCTTTTTACAGCACATTAAAATGCAGTGGTGGGCTTCAATGGACTTTTCTTCTGTACAGGAGTGGAACAGTGTGGTTCTGAAGAAGGGTATTTTCTCATTAACTTGTTTTATAGGAAAAATTGTTATTCTACTCCTTTCCTTTGCACACCCAAGGGCTCTGGACTACCCTGAGCTTTGGGAAGGAGAGCAGTCAGTGCAGCAGGGAAAGCTCCACAAAAAAAAATTTAGCTTTTATTTTCCATAGAGCTTTGGAATAAATGCTTACAAAATTGCATTGCTCTTTGCCTTGCAAGATGCTTTTAGAAACTCACCTTGGTAACTTCACCTCTTCCTCACCTTCCTGAAACAGTCCCTGGGGAAAGAATAATCTCCCTTCCTACAGCAGATAATCACATTTTAGGCTCACCCCTCCTGGCTTTGGAGCCTGGTGTAGGAAGCACAGATCCCTTGAGCCCCCTGATGACCAGTAATACAATTCATACTCCAGTGATGACAGTTGTGCTCTGTCAGCTTTCAGGTGGCTCCCAAAACCCCTGGAGCTTCCTGCCTTGCCATTGTCCTTCCCCTGTGAGGGTTCAGGCCCACACTGGTGCCTTTTGGAGGCAGATGATTTATTTCTGCTGTTGGGTGTGATGGAAAATGTTGGCTCCCTGGTTCCATGTGTTCCATGCTCCCTGTTTGAGGGCAGGCTGGGTGAGGAGAGAGAACACCCACTTAATGCTTTAAGTGCCTTCACCACTCTCCTCTGCTGCAGCAGTGCCCAGGCAGGAGCTCGGCAAGGCGTAGGAGGATTATTGTAAGGAATAGATAAATACCTGCTTTTGCACTTTTAATTTGAAAGCAGCCTTGTGCAGGGTCCCTTGCCCCAGTGCTGCAGCCTGTGTGTCACAGCTCTGTCAGCCCTGTCACAGCGCCTGGGGACAGCCTCGAGTGCCCTCCTTGTGGGAGGAGGGGCAGACCCCCACCCCCTACACATGTATTTAGATTTTAATTACTTCCCCCATCTTAAATAAATTAACTGGCTGGGGAAACATTTTGCTGTGAAATGCATTTAGCTGCGTGTCCTTTCAGCCTGCTGCGGACTGTAATTCTCCGAGAAGAAAAGGCATTGAAGGAGGTCCTTTGTTGGCATTAGCAGGTGGACAGTTGAGGCAGCCTTGACCTCTGCCAGAAAAGGTCCTGACTTGTAGCGTTGGTCAAGTCTTTTAACCCGCTTTTATGCCCCTGGACAGGACACTGCTGCCCTGTTCCCTCCACCCACTTCACACTTGCAGTGTATTATTTTCCCCCTTCCCCCTCTTCAAAGCCCCCTCGGGCTGGTGTCGGGGCCGGGCGGCTCTTGGAGCTGGGATGGAATGGGAAGAGCTCTGCTCCACCCGTGTCCTCTGTCCTTGCCTGCTCTCCTTGTCTGCAGTGGCTCGTGCTCCCCACTCCTGCTGTGCCTCTCTGCAGTTCCCCATTGCTGTGTTTGCTGTTTGTTTGTCCCGTCCCTCACTGAGGGCTCTGCTCCCACTGGGATCCAGGGAAGTGTGGGAAGAGAGGTATCCCCACTCTGTCCCAGCTGGCCAGGCTGTCCCTGCAGTAACACTGAGATGTGCAGGGTTGAAGGTGTCTTAGTGCTTCAAAGATGGGGAGTCCGTGCTAGGTGGAGCCCCAGGTTTGGGATGTGTGAGGAATCACTGGCACTGCTTCCCTTGGAGCAGTGTAGGAGCCTGGAGAGGACTCCTTGAGCAGCCATGGCTGTTTGGGGACATTGTGGCTGCCTCTCCAGTGATGCCTGGGCTGTGCCCTGTGGGCAGTGGGGCTGGCTGTGCCCTGTGGGCAGTGGGGCTGGCTGTGCCCCGTGTGGGGCTGTGCCCTGTGCAGGGCTCCTGGCACCTTGAGGAGCTGGGAGCAGAGTGGCTGCCCTAAACTTGTGCAGTTCATGCACTGGAGGCTCATTTGTGGGCAGGGTGCATGGATGGGCACTGCCCTGAGGGATCCCTCAGCTCTGCTCCACTGAGAAGAGCAGGTGGGAAGGATGCAGCCCCTGAGAAGCCAGCGAGGTGACTCAAAGCACGGCCGTTCCCTTGGCAGCTCTGTGGAGGTGACAGGTCTCAGCTGCCAGGTGTCTCAGCTCTCCTGCTCTCAGTGCAGGCAGGATGGCTGATTGCACACTGGGCAGCTCCCAGCCACGTGCTTTGGCTGCTCCCAGCAGGGTGACATTTGCTTTCATGCCCTTCAGCAGATGAGGTGAGATCAGGAACTCAAGCTTTTCCTCAGCTTCCCCTGAATTGAAGATGCCCAACACTGTAGAAAGGTGGAAGGTGAAGTGTCAGTTCTGGGCAGCTGAGCTACACCCAGGGCCTGTCTAGTGGAGAGGCAGATGTCACTGGCTGGAAACTGTCACCTGTTCCATACTGACGTGCCCCTTGTTGTCATCTTTGCACAGGCCAACAGAGCCAGCAGCAGAACAGCCATCCCGATTACAGCAAAGCATGGGAGGAGTATTTCAAAAAACAGAGTGAGTGAAACAGGCTTGCTGGAGATGAATCAGCTCACGTTACAAGGCGTTCACTCTAATCCGATGACTTGCGTCTCCATCCCTGCCATTTTTAGCTTCCAGTCCTTTCCAGGATCCTTTGCTCCTGTCCTGTTGGTGTCCTGCATGTGGTGCTCCCACGGAAAGCTCTCGGTTGTGCTGTTGTGTCTCAGGGGAGCTGCTCCCACTGAGCCTCACTCCCCCCGTGCCCACGCTTGCAGCCAGCCTGCCTGGGAAACGCAGAGCACACAGGAGCTGAGGCTGGCAAAATGCAGAGAGCTGGAGCTGGGTTGTGAGAGGGTAGGAGAGCTCACGAGTCACAGGCCTGGCTCTCCCACTGTTATGGAGCGCATGATCACCACCTCTGGACTTGCTTTGTCACAGTGCTGCTGGAGGCTTTGCACCTTTGAGGATGAGGGGTGTGCAGGCTGTGAGCCTGTCCCTGCAGCTGCAGGAATGCTCTGGGTGCTTTCTGCCTGCTCTTGGCTTGTCCCTCACAGTCCAGCTTGGAGCCCGTCCTGCCATCCCACGCAGCAGAGCCGGTGCCACTCTGTCAGGCGTCTGCAGCAGCTGGAAGGGGGCTGGCTCTTCTTTAAGCTTGACAAAAGGAGATCCTAAACCTGGGCTTGGACTTCTGGAATTGCTTATCTCTCCCTTTTTTTCTTCTTTCCCTCCAGGTCACGCTGCCAGTGCTGCTTCTCAGGCAAGTTCCCAGCCGGACTACACGATGGCTTGGGCAGAGTATTACCGACAGCAGGCTGCCTACTACGGGCAGACACTAGGGCAGGCTCAGGCCCACAGCCAGGTCTGTATTCACCCTCCTCAAACCCCTCTGCTCCTTCTCTTGGGGATTTGGGTATATTGGCCTTGCCCTGGTGTGGGGACTCTCCTTCAGGTTCACGAGGTGAAGCAGAGATGTTTTGTGGCTGAGGAAGTGATCGCGGTAGTGCTGCCTCAACATCAGAGTCTTAATTTCCTGGACAGGGTGGGTGAGGATTTTTTGGAGAGGACTGGGGAGGTTATTTCTCCTAGGAGCCTTTCCATATAGTCCCCAGCAATTGTTTGACTTCGGGGAATTAAAGTAAAAGGAATGATGGAGCCAGGCTGGTGAGGCAGCACAGCAGACAGCGAGTGCAGGCTCTGCCCTTTATCGTGCTGGGACAGGAGCTGTGCATTCACCAGCTCCCTGTTCTGAAAGAGACCAAAGCTGTTGAAAAATAATTTGTATTAACCTGCTTTCAAGTAGAATCTCCCCTCAGCTGTCACTCAGAGTTGTGTGAGGTTTCTCCTGGTCACACTCGGTGCTTTCCCGAGCGCCAGCTCGGAGCAAACAATGCAGCAAAAAGTTTGTGCGAAGCACAGGGGCACCTTGCTTGGTGTGACTCTTGTCCCCACTGCTCCTCGTGTAGCTCTGGCTCCCGGGAGCAGGGGCTGCTGTGGCTGCAGTCCCCAGCAGCTGCTCTGCCCTGCTCTCCCTGCTCTCCCCGCTCACACCAGCGAGGTGGAGCCGGTGCCGGCGCTCGCCGCGGGCGCTGCCCAAGTGTGACCTGGACACGGTGATAAAAGGGCTTCTCTTCATTCCTCCCCAAGCCTGCCCTGCTGGAAAGAGGGATCTTGTTTGGGGAGGGCAGGAGAGCTCTGGGACAATGCAGGGCAGAGGTGGCAGCTTGGAGCATCCTTTGAGCTCTGTTTCCTGCTCGGCTGCGGCGGGGACAGACCTGTGTCGGGGAGGAGGCTCGGCAGCTTTGATAATTTGCTGCTGCTCAGTAACTTTTCCTTCTCTCCCCTCTCTCTTTCTTTCCAGGAGCAGTAGAACAAGGTCCTCGTGGCAATTTTTTTTCCTTGGAATCGTTGTGGAAGAAAACCTTTTTGTAACAGAGGTTTCTAGATTTGCAACATTTTGATGAAGACTTTTCTGTTTGTGAAACACTAGCTGTAGGATAATCTATACTGAACTTTTCTAAGAATCAGGAACAATTAGTAATGTACTAAACGTATGGACATGCTGGTAATTTTGTTTCCAAATTTATATTAAAAAAAAACAAAAAACCTCCGGGATTCTTCTTGGAGAGAAGCCAGAGAATTTGCAGGCACCAAAACGCACCCCAGAGCTGTGACATTTCAACATGTGGGTTTTTTTGTGGTGGTTTTTTTTTTTCCTTTTAATTTTTGATCTTTTCTGTTGGAACAGAAAGAGTGGCTTGGAAGTCTTAGGTGGTATGTAACAAATCTTAAAAAGAAAAAAAAAATTTAAACAGTATTTAAATATTCTTAAATATGTAAATTCATTAAATGTTTTACTTCTAATTTCTTGTATCTTGGCTGTCTTTGATTTTATTGCATTTTTAAAAAAACTGAACTATGATATGTATTGTAATTAATGATATGATTTCTGTATTTGAAACAGTTACTGTTTGCAAGTTGGGGGGGCATTTTGTAGGGTTTGTATAATTTCTAGAGTCTAAAGGGGTAATATAAAAACGTGTTAATTTTTTTAGCAATACATTTTTTCATGTCTCCATTGCTAGTTGCATTTATGTATCTAAGACCTCCAAGCTTGTTAAAAAAAAGAAAAAACAAAAAAAAGAAAAGAAAAGAAAAAAAAACTTCTTCTATGCTCTCAGAAATATAAATACTGTTATTTTTAATATTAAAATGAATCTGCTATTAGTACCTTTAACAAACACTGTGGAACATAAAACCATATAAAAGGTAGTAACTATTTTTTAATTCCAAGGTGTTTTTTGCTTTTTCGTTTCTTTTAAATATTTTCTTATCTAATATTTGTCAAATTACCTAGAGAAATAAATGAATCTAGTATTAACCACAGTATGCGCTAAATAATTTTGATTTAATAAAAGGGATAATATGATTTCTGATGTTTACTGTAGTGTTTCTTGTACAGATAACAGTGTATTTTTAAAGGAAAAACGGAATTGAAGCTATTTTTTCTTGCATTTTTAATTGCCCTGCGGGACATTCCGTTTTTAAATGTACTGAATTTACTGTTCTTGGGTTCTTTCCTTATTTTTCCTTATGCTTGAAATGTCTAACTATAAAGAACCGCCATTGGATAATGTTGAGCATGGTGTTAAAAAAAAAGTGTTCTTTTTATTTGACTGACAGTTGCATTTTACACTCTATATAATAAAATTTCCACAAGGTGTCTTGTGGGCCAAGTATTTCCCGTCTGTTGGACTCGTTGTTGCCTCTCTGCAGATCCTGGGCAGTTTGGGGTGGTCACTGAGGGCAGCATCAGCTTTAATTCTGGAGCAGCTCTGTCACTGTCACATCCCCCTGGTGCTGTGACACTGAGAATTCCCCTGGAATTCACTCTTTGGGCCAGAAGGATCCCTGGTAACACCAGCACGTTTCCTCTGCAGCCCTGTGAAGGTTTTATTGCTGAGGAGGTGGCAACCCTTGGTTTTAATGCTCTGGACTTGTTGCTCTTCCCCAGCTTTGGGGGTGAATCCGTGCAGGATCCATCCCTGCCAGGGGTCACTGGCTGGGAGAGGGATGGGAGGGACGTGGCTCCTGCTGATGTGTTAAAGGCATCGACCTCTAGCTGTGCCCAGGCCAAGTGTGGCAATAACTGCAGCCCCTTCAGGGATCCCTTTCTCGTAAAATGTGAGTTCTGAGCTCCTCCAAGCCCAGGCAGCTCCATCCCTGCTCCCAGGCAGCCACGGGGGAAGGGAGGAAAGAAGATCCCATCTGCAGAGCCGGGAGCGGGAGGCGCTTTGAGAGCCGGAAGAAAAGGAGATGTAGCATCTCTAAATATACCTCCAGAGAATCAAGAGAGACAGTGAAAGATGGGATAGTAAAAGCCACTTGGAAAGAGGGGAGAGGGGGGAAAAAATGGCTGGAGGAGGGCATAAAGGCTGCTGATGGGAATTGGGAGCGGGCATTACCGAGAAGACTTCCTTCTAATTCATCTTCCAAGCTCTGTGCCAAAACAGCATTTGGCATGGTTCACAGGGAGCAATTGTGTGATAATGAACCCTAAGGTGTCCCTTAATTGAAGACTGAGGATTACAGATTGTGCCAATAGTCGTAAATGGCGCAGGATTGTGGGAGGATGCATTTTCTTAAATGTATCTGTAAGTACAGATGAGTGAGTCTCCCCAGTGAAATGCCCCTACTATAAATTATGGAAATATCTCTTTCTGATGCAACCTTTTATTGAGGGGGTGGGGCAGCAGCACAAGAAATAGTTTGCAAGCCTTTGAAATTTGGCCTGTCATTAAGATGGTGCCTGCAAAGCTGGGGTTTCATCAGCAGTCTGCTGTCCTGGAAGGATGAAGTGCTTGAAACGTTCCCAAGTTCACCAGTTTGTTTTCCATTATTGCTGCCTGCTCAGGGCGGAGAGGCCACGGATGATGAGCTGTTGTGAGTTCAGGATGGGCTGGAGAGGGGCAGGGTTTGAGCCCAGAGATGCCTCAGCACTTTGTGAGGAGCTGGAGGCCTCTGGGTTCCTCCAAACCCTCCTCCAGCCCTGCTGCCTTCCTGGTCTCTGTCCATCCAGGGGGTCCTGGGACTGCTCTGATGGTCACTCCCACCCCAGGGTTGGACAGGGTCACCTTTCACTCTGGGGTCTGCAGGCAGCTCCTCATGTCCCCTGGCTCAGGTGAGCAGTGCAGCCAGGAGCTGCTGAGGTGCCTCCAAAGCCAAGTCTTGGTGTCAGGAGAGGAGCCAAATCTGCTCAGCTCTGGGCAAATGGAACCCCTGCAATGTGGATTAAGCCCTGGCTGTGCTGGGTTTAGGGCAGGGAGGGTTTGTCTGTCCCTTTGGCAGGAGCTGGATGCTGCCTGGAGCAGGAGCAGTCCCTGAGAGCCGTGCAGGTGGGACACATTTGGGACTTTGGGGTCCATGGATGGGGATGGTGCAGCCTTTTCCTCCTCCCAGGGAGCCAGAGCCCAGCACGGGGCCAGGACAGGATCCTGGGGGCAGTGAGGGGATCCCATGAGAAAACCTTCAGTTTGGGGAAGGCTCGGCCTCCAGAGTGTGGCATTGGGGAACTCTGAGCAGCAGCCCTAAAAACCCTGTCACTAAAGCATCTCACTGAGTCCAGGAAGACCCTGATGCTCCCCATGCTCTGTATTTGGTGAGCCTGAACAGGAAAGGCTCTTTTAGGAGTGGGAGACTTTGAGACAGTCTGAAATACTTTCTTTAATTTTGCATGATTTGAGAACAAACTACATTATGGCCATTGTGAGTTAGATTGAAATGACTGTTGAAAGAGACAAGATGTGGGACCTTTTCTCCCCCTTCTCCAAGTATTAAATATTTAATTGCATTGAAGGAACGCTGTATTTACAGTAATGGGCAGCGTGGTCAGAGCAAGAGCTCCTGGTGTTTAACGCGGAGCTTTCCAACAGGATGGGGATGTTCACAAGGTCCCACCTGCACTGCAGCTTCTCCCCTAAACCCACCTGGTTCCTCCCACTCTCAGGGGGATTTTCAGGGCTGTTGGTGTTTGTAGGATTGTGGTGCAGGGCGAGGATCGGGGATCTTGCAGTGTCAGTGTATCCTGTCAAGCAGCACGTGGGTGTTTGTTCCATGCAGGGAGCAGTTAATCCTTCATTTGGCAGGTTTGGAGGGTTTATCGTAGGATTTGCTGTGGGTAGCAGCAGTGCAGGCTGCCCATGGCAGACAGTGCTTCTCTGCTCTCATGAGGCTGGAAAAGACACAAAAGAAACTTTCCGGAACTTTTAATGATGGGAACGAACAGAAATCGGTGTTGTGGGATGTGAAGATGAGTTGAAAGAGCCCCAGGTCCTGGGTCTGGTGGCAGGAGGAGACAGAGAACCCCGGAGCCAAGGCAGCCCCATCCTCATCTGGGCAGCTCCTCAGTGGGTGCTGGGGATGGAGGAAGATGTCAGAGCCATCTCTGGGATGAAGGATTTGGGGCAGTGGGTGCCCAGGTCTGCCCTGCCACGTCCCCCCAGGTCTGGGGCACCACGTTCAAGGCAGGTGACCCAAAAGAGCATCGTAGGGGCTGATGTGGGGCAGGACCAACAGCCCTCAGATTATCTTCCCACCCTGCCCCTATCACTTGAGGAAATCGTATTTCAAGGCCGCTCTAATGAAGCCTCTGATCTTCGCAGAGCCCGGCTTGCTCCCGTTTAATCCCGGCGGGCCGGGGTGCAGGTGCCGCGGTGCCGGGGATTAAACGGAGCCTGCCCTTTGCGGGAGCCGTCACTCAGCGCCCGGGGAGCCACACGGGGCTCCTCGCTCCGACCGCTCGCCGGGGAATATTAAACTTTGCTGCCGCGGAGTCATTGCCCGGGGAGGCCGGAGCTGCTGCTCTGTTTGCGTTGGGAAAAAAGCGCTGGTGAAGGGCAGGAGATGCGGGAGGACCCCGCAATCCCATGGCTCTGGAGCTGCTGCTCTGTTTGTTTGGAGGAAAAAGGGCTGGTGAAGGGCAGGAGCTGCGGGAGGGCTCCGCAATCCCGTCCGTCAGCCGGGCAGCCCCGCTCCCGTCACCCAGCCCTGCCCTCCTCCAGGCTGCCAGGGCTCCTCCAGCCCCCAGCCGTGCACCAGGGACTGTGCCTGGAGCAGATCCCGGTCCTGCCCAGCC
>JAHLSL010000016.1:5536877-5580751 GCA_025920805.1 Petroica traversi
GAGCCGAAGCCCGGTGACCGAGGAGCCCCCGTCCCGTCCCTGCTCCCCGGGGAGCGGAGCCATCCCGAGCTGCTGCTGCTGCTGCTGCTGCTTCGCCTGCAGAGCTGCCATGGTCCCAGCGCGCCTGACCCTGCTGGACTTGAGCGATACTTGAAGCCAAACCCGTGGCTCTTTGGCCTTTGGCAACTCAATGCTATGCAAAAGAAAAGGAGGAAAAAAAAAAAGAAACCTTGACACTGGTTGTGGTGGGAATGGCTGTTTCCTGCCCTGGGTGAGCCTATGTGTGGTTTCTTGCTTGTGAGATGAACTGATTCTCCGTTACCCGGTGGAAGACACACTACATATGGCAACCTGAAACTTCGGTAATGCTTGGTCATTGCTGAGCGGTTGGAACTTTTACACGTGTGTTGTTTTTTTGTTTGTTTGTTTGCTTTTTCATAAAGTCACCTAAGGAGCCTTGTTGCTGTCTTCAGGAGTGTTGGAGGAATTTGTCTTAATTCTTCACCTCAAGTGACTTTATCCCCCTGTGAGTGCAGCCGAGTGCACCCACCTAAATACCTTCTCCTTCAAAACTCCTTCCCAGCCTGGAAGATCAGGGATCACAGACTTCTTTGAAAACTTCTCGTCCTGGAAAAGGCTGCCCATAGTTACTTTATGGGGCAGCAGCCTGGAAAAGTTCTTGGGGACCAAAGGAGGCCGAGTCTGCCTGCCCTGCACTTCATCAAAGGAGCAGGGAAGAAGGAGTCATCGAGGCATGCGGGCCCACCCTGCAACGTCTTCGTGGAACATGGTGAGAAGTTTCTTTTGGTTTTTGGTTTAATTTTGGTTTGCTGAGCTAGGTATGATATGGATTTATTCAAGACCACGGAGCAGATACAGGCATGTACTTTATGGACATCTTGTTTTTTTCCCCTTGCTGCTTAATGCAAATCTTCTGTGATGGTTTATTAAGAAAATACTTGGGTCAGATTGCTTGAAACTTGATGAGAGGTTGTTGTACTGCTAAAGGTGAAATGCAAGGAAGTAACTTTTAAACATTGTACAAGTTTCTCACTTCTGCCTTGGTTATGTTCTGGTTTTCAGCCTGGGAAATTGTTTGATCCTTTTTGAGTTGTCTGGTACAGACCAGCTCAGGCAGTGGTGATCCTGTGGTCTGTGACAGGTGTTCTTTAATTATCTTTACCGAAGGAACTTTGCTACTTGGAAGGGGAAAAAAAATTCCTAATTTTGGAAAGTTTGTGAACTTACTGCTGTTGTGAAAAGAGGTTCTTGGTGCATTTGGAGCACTTCGGCTAGTGGTTTCTCATAGCTGGCTAAACCTTCATCCTGTGCTGTGATGGACTGAAGTGCTAGAGGACAAAAATTTGGGGTAGTGCAACTCTGTCACTTGCTGGCCTTCTGCAAAGTGTAGGGGGAGTTCAGAATCTCAGGAAAGAAGCCAGATGAAACATTCAGTAGGACTCAGAGGTAAATTTGGTGACTGCATCAAATGCTTTATTCCTTAAACAAAAAAACCCAAAGCGCACCCCCCCCAACCCCAACAACAAAACAAAAAAAAAAAAGAAAGAAAAAGAAAACCAAAACCAAAAGAATCCCCCAAAACCAAAGACATTATAAACTGAAGGCATCTCTACAGACGTGAAGTGCAGAAATGCATGGTTTAGCTGAAACTCTTTGGAGGAATCCTTGCTTTTGAACTACACTTTCAAAATTCTGATGTTCTTTGAGATGATGTGCTGCTGGCTGCTGTCTTTGGCTGGTGAATGTGGTTTTGACAAAGCTTCTGTAACAGTTTTGTCCTGCAGAGGAACTTTATCTGTGAACAAAACAAAACTGCGTCTCTAATCTTCATATAACAGAAATTGAAATATTTTCTGTGTCTGAGAACACAGCCTAGTTACAGGAAAAGCTTTGATTTGTTCTGACTTTTAAGGGCTTTGCTTTCAAACTTTTTCTCATTTTGTGTTTCTGGAAGGGCCCAAGGAATTCTCTGCAGTGTTCAACAAACACACAGAGATCTCATGTTCCTACTGCTCTGCTGAAATACTGTTTTGAGTCACTTCAGTGTTTTATTTTCCCACACAATGTTTGTGCACTGAAGAAACTAGAGGTGATTAAGGGAAGGTTAGAGAATATCAGGGCTAACTTGGCCCTCTAATGTTAAACCCGCTGCTGGATTTTTTTTCCTTGCTTTCAGTCCTGTGATACACCACTCCTCCAGCCCCAGTTTGGTTCCTGCTTTTACAACTTTGGGCAGAGTTTCAAGGTCAAGTGAGATACAGCCGGAGCACTTGCTGCAAGCAATACAATATTCTTAGTCCCTTTGGTGTTTTGCTGTAGCAGGAGAGCCAGAAATGCTGCTTTTGGATCATCTAACAGCAATAGGCAGATGGTAACTTCTTGCCAGTGTGACCTGAGGTCAGCAGATCCCAGCACATTCACAAGGAAAAATGGCATCTCTAATGTCCCTGTGCCATATGTCCACGAGAGACCTTGGTGTCTTGATTTAGAAAAGAATAAACTTGAAAGAGGACATCAGGCTAGGGCATCTGTTAAGAAAACTGCAAAAGATCAGCCTCACTTATACACATGAGGAAAAATTTCTTCCTTTGAGTGGATGAAAAGGTTCTTCCAAGTCCTGGCAGTAGAAGGCAGTACCACTGTTGTTTATTCAGCCCTCCTTTGAGGTTGGGCTGCTCCTGTCCTGAAAAATGCTCTCTTAAAATATCTGGACTAATTAAGAGGGAGCAGAGTTAATTTTGGAAAGTTTTTCCTTTTCCTCTCAGTAACTTGTCTTTGAAATACATAGACGAACATACCTTATAATTAATGAACAGATCAGTGTTTAATGCTTTCAGTCTTATTCAGATATTGAGCCATGGGCTGTCGTTCATAAAAATAAGATTGGTGTTTTTTCAGGGCTTAATGTTTGCATGTTTGCCTTTCAGTACTCTCATTACACAGCTTCTTCTAAATACCAAATCTAAATACCAAACACTGTATCTGTTTTCTCTGTCTCACTGTGGGAACAAGTTTGTCCCAGGAAAATCACGTTTCTGGCTTTTCATGACTAAGAAATGCTTAAGGAGAAATTCCATAGTGGGCCACTTAACCCCCTAGAGACAGGTGAATTCTTAAATGTGCTTATCTGAAGTTCTTGTATATTAAAGCCCATGATAAAACAAACAAAAGAAGTGGACTAGCAGGGCTCTCCTTTTAGAGCTGTGTTTTTCTAAAGGTATTCATTATTCTGTTTTGGTGGGACGGCTACTTGGAAAGTTCTACTGAGGCTCATTCAGCAGGCACTTTGTGGAAGATCTGGATTGCTTCAGTGGAATCAGATTTTTGCTGGAAGGGTTAGTGAATATTATCAAATACCAACTGTGTAAGGCAAAATAACTTTCAGGAGAGTAATTCCATTTCTCGGTCGTCGCACTCTGCGTAGCACCCAAAGCAACACATCTGAAAAGTCAGGGAGGCAACTGGCCAGAAATCAGCTCTGCTGGTGCTCAAATGTTCTGTGAGAATAATGCAGAAAGGCTCTAAATTTTGTCATGAGCTGACAATTGAGGAGTGCCTTAAGGGGTAAAAAAGTAATCTATGGGCAAGTTTTGGGCTTCTCTCTTTGTGCTGTTCCTTTCTCCATGGAGGGTGTTTTTACAAGCTGGAGTTCATGCTCGTGTCGTTACCCTGGGCAGCACAGTAGCCCTTGCTGGGATTTTACAAATTTCACCCTGTTGCAGATTACTCCAGCTCACAGTTTGCTTGCAAGCTTGAACTTGAGAGGAATTATAAAGGCAAAGTTTGCTTCTTTCTCTCTGCTTTTCTTGGTGAGAAATGAGTCTGTAGTCACTGCTTTTTTGGGGTATCCAGCTGCGATAAAAAGCGTGGTCAGCACACAGTTAAGGGGAAGGACTTTGTCAGTGCCTCTTGAAATTTGCACAGTGGTGTATTTTGTGCTTTCCCAGAACGTTGATTTCAGCAAAACTCAAACTTCTGAAAAGAAAGGTGTGTTCTCAGAGGGCTCAGCTGTGATCTCAGAGTTGTCAGGAGTTGACTGGAGTGATTGGCAAACACCACACCTTCTCTGACTGTCTGGTGGAGGTGTTGCTGTGCAGAATGATGAGCAGATCCCCTGAAGCATGTTGGTAGAACAGCATCTCCAAGCAAAAGCAGCACTTGAAGGCTTAAAAAATGAACTCTAATCATTACATGTGTGATGCTGAGATGAGGAAGAGATTTGATAAAGCACTCAGACAAAAATGGCTTTTTCATAGTCTTTCATAGTGATAAAATTGGTCTTAGAGTGTCTCTTCCAGCAGGTGAGTGATAGGGAAGCTTAGATGAGCTGTTTACCTCACTGTAAAGAGAGATAAACTGCAGAACTGGATCCATTTTTCTTATACATTTAGTGCTGAATATAGCTGAAGTCAGCCAACTACAGTCTCTGTCATATTAGATCTGAATTCTTTTTCTTACAAGGGTGCTGAAAGTTTTACTGCTTTAATTAGGAAGTAATTGTGCAAAATGGATCTATAGCACCAGCTTGCCACAGCTGCCAGTTGGAGATGTGCCCTATACAGTTCACTGTGAGGAAAAGTCCCAACAATTAAAATTAACATTTCCTACACTATTGATTAAAAATAATTTTAAATGTCTTTGTTTAATAATCTGTCCTGTTTTATGCTATTAAATCTCATGTTTCAAGTGTTTCAATTATGAAAATGAATAAATTCTATTACAGTCAGTTCTAGGCGTATCCTGGGCTCATCCCACAGTGCAGGCAGCAGGGCAAGGGGGGACATTCTCCTCCCTCTGCTGTGCTGAGACCCCACCTGCAGTGCTGACTCCAGCCCTGGGGTCTCCAGCATGGGAAGGACATGGAGCTGTTGGGAAGAGTCCAGAGAAGGCCATGGAGATGTTCCAAGGGATGGAGCGCTCTGCTCTGGAGGCAGCTGGGAGAGCTGGGGGTGTTCAGCTCAGAGAAGGTTCTGGGGGGACTTTAGAGCCCCTTGCAGTGCCTAAAGGGGCTCCAAGAGAGCTGGAGATGGACTTTGGACAAGGGCCTGGAGTGACAGGACAAGGGGAATGGCTTCAAACTGACAGAGGGTAGGTTGGTTATACAGAAGAAATTCTCCCCTGTGAAAGAGGGTGGGGAGGCCCTGGCACAGGGTGCCCAGAGAAGCTGTGGCTGCCCCTGAATCCCTGGAAGTGTCCAAGGCCAGGTTGGACAGGGCTTGGAGTGACCTGGGATAGTGGAAGGTGTCCCTGCCCATGGCAGAGTTTTGGAACAAGATGATCTTCAAGGTCTGATTTTTGTACTCATTATCCTTTATTCTGCAGGTGAGCTCAATATGTCTTCCTTATATGCAATATACATTTATTAGATAGTCAATTGCCCATACATGGAAATGATTTAAATGAGATTCCTTCCATACTAGAACTGTTTCTTTAAACCCATGTACTTAAAACCCCTGCATTTATCTCTTTCCATTGTACCTCAGGGCATTTTTACTCTGTCTCTGCTTCACCAACTGCAAAACCTGAGACTTCAAAGAAACTACTTTACTACTCCTGACTCCACTTTAGACCATTCACCTTAAATTGGATCGTTAGCACTGGCCTAATTGGAAGCCATTTTTTAGAGTCTGCCTTCAGTATTTCAGGTCTTCATTCTGAACTGACAAAACTTTCTTCGTTGTTAGGCTGGAGGTTTGGCAGCTCCCAAATTTCAATTTCCATCTCTATTAGGAGAGACTTATCCCCAGCTTTTGGGATCATTGCTTATGTATCCAACTTCACTGTACCTCAGTATTAGCCTGGTTAATGTTGACATCTGCTGCATGCTGAATGCAGATTTGTTTACTGCCTCTGAGTATATCCCTTTTCATCATAAAAATCACTTGCTGTATTTTGTCCTGCTCCAATTATCAAATACCACTAGGTTTTGCTAAGAAGCTCCTCAACAAAACTTGATCTGTAGTTGGAATATGTTTAGAAGGAGCCCTAAGACTTTCTAAACTGCTTTTCCACAGGCTGAGGTGGATAATGATGATGATGATGGGGGAAAGGCTAATCCCTTTCCTTGGCAAAAGCAGTTCTGTTTTGTGCACTGACTAATCTTTGATAACTTGCCATATTTAAGCAGTTGATCTCCTTCATGACAAATAGGTAGTGGTTGCTCTTATGCCAGACTTTCCTTAACAGATTATGCTAGTTCTGCATTCTTATTTACAATTTTTAATAGGAAGGCTATGGTAGGAAATCAGGACAGGGAGGCAAGAGAAAGCTGCAGGGTATTAGCATAGAAATCTTTCCTTGTAGGCGATCCTCTCTTTCAGCACACTTCAACATTTACCATCAAACTCACAGTATTTTACATTGGAGAGTTTAAATCCTAAGCTTGAAATGAGGAGCTGACACATTGTCCTGTTGCTGAGAGTTGAGAATCCTGAGTTTCATCCCTGGTGCTCTCAGTGTCAGGCTCTGTGGCACGTGGCAAATCATGGGGGTGGAGAAAAGTGAAAATGGCCTTGGAAAGTCTTGTCCTGTTGACTGTCTCTTTAGGGTGGGGATGCTGTTGGGTTGTGCCTTTGAACAACAGGGATCAGTTTCCAGCTGTGCTTGTAGGAACTGTGATGAAGCAGACAAGAAATAAATGGTTTTGCTCGGCCTGGTGTGGATGGAGCTGTAAGCAGTGCCTTGGCAGGTGCCAGGTGAGGAATGCTCGTAGCTGACAGCAGGCAGTGGGGATGCAGGGCTGCAGGAGTTAGTCCAGCTCTCAACACCCAGCTTATAGCAGTGTCGTGTTCAGTAAAGGCTCATAGTACCCTGCCTTGAGTTTTGGGTCCTCTTTGGTGTTTTTTAGTATTGCCAGGACATTCCTTCAGCTCCATCAGTGTCCTTGATCCCCTGTGTAAAGCTGAAAACCCAGATGACTGTGGTACTGTGTGGGTGGACATTGGGTGTGCTGCAGGTGCCATCTCTTTCAGCTGGATAAAACACTCTGATTTGCATTTACACAGACTGAAGGAAGTGTTTGAAACACTAGTGACCTTCTGGAGTTACTGCTGCAGATGGACTTTGCTTTCCCTTTTCTTTGGCAGGGGTAGGGGCTGCCTTCTCCCTGCAGTGTCTGTTGAGGAGCACCAATATCTGCACCCAGCAGCGTTCTGTCAGTTCAGCTGTGCTGTGCCATTTTTGTGACAAGTAGTTAGTGTCCTTATAAAAGGTCTGTTGTGAATCCCAGAAGTCCATTGCTGTAGGAACAACCAGAGCAGTTCCAGTAGAAGCAAAAGGGACTCCTGCTTCTTTGCTTCCGTGACTCTCTTATCAGTCAGCTCTTACTCTGCTCTGTGTTGATTGAAGATCGATCTAAACAATCTGTAGAGGTTATTAATCTGCTTGCCAGTGTGCCCATGTAATTGGTTTAAGGAGGATTCTTGGGCAAAAAGGTAATGAACATTCAATTTTAGTGAGTAAAGTTGCCTAAGGCATTATCTTTGCTTAGTTCTTAACTAAATTAGTTCTTACTTAGTTCTTAATTTTGGTCTTTCTTTAAACTTCTGTGTTTAATGCCAGTGTTGCACTAGGATATTAAGCATAATTTTTTTGTGAAATGGCTGGAGGTTTCATCATGCTCATGGCAAAATTTGATGTAATTCTGCTAAAATGGTGTACTGTGCTCTGGGAGGAGTTCCTTTCCTCACATCTCCTTGTAATGCTGAGGCAAATGTGTCCTGAATACTTGCTTTAGTTTTTGCTTAAGTACTTTCTGAAATCAGTGCTGAAATTAGATTTAGGGGGTTTTTTTGTGTGTTGTTTTTCTTCTTTCCTAGCATTTTTTTCCTGGCTGTTACCAGCTGGGTTGTGAAGAGCAGGAGCTTTGCTTTTATGCAGAGTGATTGCTGCTAATTTACATGGACGCGAGCAAGCTCATCATTCTTTCATGAGTGAGGAGACTGCCTGATTTATGTTGTGTCATCTCTGAGCACTGTTTTTACCTAATGAATAGAGTTTCACAACAGATTATTAATCATTAAGACTTTGGTTTCATTGTGTGTATTAAGAAATCAATATTGCTACACGTTGCCTGCCTTGAGAAGCTGCTTATCCATTAGTGCCGCTTTTCTAAGGCATTCCGCTACATTTATCATTTTGGCTGACTTCAGTTCCTTATTCCTGCCACATCTTCCCAGGGCCTGAGCTGTGTCCACACTGCCTCTCTGTAGATTCCTCCTTTGAAGTGCTGTCTGAGCTGTAGCAAATGTTGTTTGGTCTGCTCTCTCCTTAGAGCTCATGAAACAGTAAAAGGCTCAACCTTCCTCTGCTGGGGTTTGCACTCCACATTTGCATCAAAGAGGGAGTGGTGGCCTCAGAAACTGGGGATAATGTGTGTATTGAATGACATACCCTGCTCCCTGTTAAGTGCCTGGGTTTTGGATGGCAAGGCTTGCTGGAGGACAGGATTGCCCCATTGGCTGACCTGCTGTTTGTTCCCTGTCCATCTCTGCTGGAAGTGCAGAGTGACCTGGGCATGTTCCCTGATTTTCCTGTCACGCTGATGCTGTTGAGGAGGAAATTTCACTTGCTCTGTGCCTCCAGAATCTACCAAAACACACACACACACAAGAGCTCTGTCAGGTTTTCTAGTGACCCCAGTGAGCTGATCTGCTGCCACACCTGGGGGAATGGGTGGCTATTTCATGGCCTTTTTGTGTGTGTGTGTGTTCCCCGAATAAACAAGATTGTTGTTCCAGAGGCTGCATGTGTGAATGGTAGTGGGATAAGGACATGGAAGCTTTAAATAGGAAATTCTTTGGGCTTTCAGGAAATGTTTGCTCTGTCATTTGTGTTCAAGTTGCCCAAATTCAAAGGCTGTTTGTTAGGTTCTGTCTCGTGTAACATACCTGGTGAAGGGCTGTTCCCAAGTTCTTGGCCTGACCACAGAGGGTTATCACAGGGCTGTTATGCTGTAAACACAACTGTTTTCACTTGGATTTTTGTGAATAAAATGATTTAATTTAAAGTGTTTAAAATTATTTGCTTAATTGAAATTTAAGGTTTATTACAAAGGTGTGAAGGAAATGAAATTGTCATTTGGGGCACTGGCCACCAGATGTCTTCTGTGACTCTTCACTAACTTGCTCTGATTAAAACAATCCATGCAGTGAGAAGCATCTTGGAAATAGGCAAAAGTTTAATGGTGAGAACCAGGGTCAGAAGTGACAACCGTGAATTTCAGAAATAGTGGCTGTCAAGTCTTTTTAGATTCTATTAGGACTTGTAATCTTTGTGTTCTTGCTCGCTGATGAAAAGAAGGTTGGTAGGTGATGTTTGCTTTCACTGTTAATGGGAAAATCTTGCTCCCTCATCTCCTAAGCTCCATTTCAGCCTGCTCTTCATTTAAAAAAAAAAGAAATAATTTTCAGTTCTACATTCCTTTTCACTTATTGATGTCTTCTGCATTTGATTTAATTCCCCTGCTTCTTCTGTTATGCTGTACTGATTTTTAAAAAATATAAATACTTTCCTAATATTAATATTAAATATTAGATTCCTCACAGTATAAAAATTAATTCGTAAATCCTCTTGTAGCATTGAGTTCAACGTTTGTGAACATGAGCTTTTTATGGCAAGGATGCTCAGGGAATATCTGGAAACAAATTTAGCTTGTGACAGTTATTTGCACAGTTGCTGTTATCTGAATGTCAGAATTGCTCTCACAGAGTAATTATGGAATTAAATTGTTATGAAGTCACAACAATGGTTACAAAAGCAAAGCTGTAATCTAATAATACTCTATTTTACTCAACTCTCTTTTGGGTGGGAGAATTTTATAATAACGAAGAAGATTTAGTGTATCTAGCAAAATAGTTTAAGCTATAAGTATGTATGTGTGAATGGTGTTTTATTTTTATTATTTTTATTGGCTCTAAGTTCTTTTCATTCCTTATATAAGTCTGACAACTCCTAATGTTCATTTAAAAATTACATCCCATTTTAGCCTGAATAACTGGAACAGCTATTAGAGCTATTGTTGTCTGGCTACACCTCATGTTTGCAAATAACTTAGAAAAGCTCAAATGAAAAGTTTTGAATAAATGCCAAGCTATTATTTCTTCCTTAATATATTTAGCTGGATGGATAAGAAGCTGCATTTAAAAGTCTCTGCAATCAAACCTTTAATTCTTGCAAGACTTATTGATGGATTGCACTAAATGTGTTTACTATACACATTCTTTTTTTTTTTTTTTTTCCTCAACGTGCAGCTATTTAATAGAAAATAGATGTCCTTTACAGGAAATGAACTGGAGGGAAGACAAAGCTCTTCCCATCATTTGATACTGTTGATGTTCATATAGAAGCTGTAATTTCCCTGGGCTCTGCAGATTGTCTGTTATGTCTAAATAGTGCCTCCCACGCAGAGGTTTGGATGTCAAGGTGCTATCATGTTTCAGGTATTAAGTAGTAATTATTGTTATGAGGTGATCACATAAGACAGTGTAAGTGTTGCTCAACCTTTTGAATTCCATGTCATCAGGAAAAAAAATGTGTTGAGAAAACTTCAGTCTAATTTAGCCCTCACTGTGGGAACTGCTGGTGGTTTTTACCTTGCTCTTGCTGGAAAGTGGGGATAGAAAAAGGCTTTTTATGACCACAGGTACACCACCAGATGTGGTGTGGGTTGTGCTCACTAAATACAACTTGGAGACATAATCTGGGAGTTAATTTTGGACTTGCTGCAGCAGTGGGTCTGGAGAGGGCCAAATCCTGAAGGCTGTGGCTGGATAGCAAAACGCACTGAGCTGCCTCTTAAGCAGGTAATATTTTGAGCCAAGCAAAAGGATGAATCAGAATAATAAAGGTTGGATTTTTGGAGACAAATGCTAGCTTGAAATGCTAATAGAATCATCTTAGTGACTGCAGTTTTGCCTGTGCAAAGCAAAGGCAGTGCATGACATTTCATTGAAGACCTGCTGCAGTGTTGATAAGCCGACCTCTCCTGAGAGGAATCGTGAACTTCACTGAGCAGCAGTGTGGCTGTGTAATTGTGGTTAAAAACACAGGATTTGAAAAACATTAAATGGAAATACATCAGTGCTGTATTTATTATCAGGTAAGGATCCAAAGAACCACAAAATGTTAACTTGAAATATTTGCATTCCACTCATAGGAATAAGTAGCACAAATCCAGTGAGGTGTTTTTGTTCTAATTTGTGAACTTGGGTTACTTTTCCCCAGAAAAGCAAGTATTGCATTGTGTCAGCCATGTCCACATCATTTAATCCTGCTTAACTGCAGGGACATTGAAAACACCGAGGTGAAAGACACAGACACCCACAGGGCAGTTGCTTTCCAGCCCAGACATCTCTGTCATCTGCACTATTCCCAAATTAGGAAGTGGTGGGCTTCAGCAGGGCTGTGGAGCAGGATGATGTGGAGCCCCTGGAATGAGATGCATTTCATGGCCATGGAAATGAGACACATTTCATGGCCATGGACAGTCTTGAATCACCCTGTGCTGAGGGTGCCTTGTCACCCCAGTGCCCGTGAGTCACGGTGGCAGTGGCACAACTTTGTTTGCCAGGAGATAAAGGGTGGGTGTTGTGGCTGAAATGGGGAGATCAACCAAGAGCCACCTCTGAAATAACTACACCGAGTGCCAGCCAAAGGGCTTGGTTGGGCTGAAATATTTTTGACCATTCTACCTTTAAATTGCTCAGTGAATGTCATGGTTTTTTAAATTTCAGATTTAGAAGGAAGGTGGCTCTTCTGTGGTTATGAGGCTTTCATCTGCTGAAGTTGTATTTCAGGAAGTTGATGTGCTGCTTGTGAAATGCTCCCCTAAGGCAAACAAGCCCTTTGGGGAGGGGGACTGAGGGCTGGAGTGAATCAGACAGGCATTTTACATTTCAATTATTAATACAGTACTTTTTATGGTTCTCAAATTGGAATTGCTAGCAGCTGAATTTTAAAAATGTACTAACTTCTAAAATTTTCAGGAGTAAAAACTAACCCTGTGTAAGTAAAGGTACTATCTTCTACTCCAAGGTACCTTTACTACAGTCTTGCACAGTGACACTTGGATTTGGGTTCTCTTTATCTTGCTGCAGTGTGTTCTGTTTTTATCCATGTGCAGGTGTCCATAAGGGATGAGTCCAGAGGAGCTCTGTAGCCTCCTCTGGAGAGTAAGGTCTTACCTCAGAGGACTCCCACTGAAAAGGTAATTACAGGGTGCATTTCTGACTTGTAATCAAATTCTGATTTATTTAAAATGGATCCAAATAAGCAGTGCTATTAAAAGTCATCATCACGAGGATGCTGAACGCAAATCTGAACAAATGGATTTCTTTAGACTGCAACAAATTCCATTAGAGTGTGTTGGACACTGCACCTTGTGCCTCTCTCCCCCTCAAAAAAAAGTGTTTAAATAAACCAGTCTGAGTGCAGTACTTCAGGCAAAAAAGGGGTGGAGGAGGAGGTGTGTGGGAGGGTTTTTTGCTAAGAAGTTCTGTCAGTGCACCTACCCCTTGGGTCCATGTTGTGGTGGAGCCAAGCTGTGTGAATGCAGCTGCTGCCCAAGAAAAGCCCCACTGGATGTTGGAATTCACCTCCTCATGCTGTGCAGCACTTCTGACTCCTCTGGAGGACAAATCACCTGCCCTCTCTCTTGATTTCAGAGGCTGACATGTCAATCTGAGCATCCAAGGTTTGCGGCCGTGCTGAGGGAATTGCTTTTAGCCTGGGATCATACCTGGGACGTTTTATGAAGCTTTGGCTTGAGGAGCTGGCCTTGCCAGGGGTTGGCCTGGGGGTGTTTTATGAGATGCACAAGTAAAAGCAGATAACAGGGAAAGGGGGAGGAGAGCCATGCAAGTGTTCACGGCTTCTCCAGGGCTCTTCTGCCATTTCCTGCTGCAGGGGTGGCTGCGAGCCAGCCTGGGTGACAGAGCTCCTGTTACTGTGAGACCACAGATAAACCATGACAGGGACCTTGGGTCCTGCTTTTCCTTGTGCCACCTCCATTTTTCGTCCCACATCTGGCTCTTGTACCCAGAAGCGACGTGCTACCAAAAGCAGACCAAATAATACAGAAAGAAAAGCAGCTTTTGCTTTGTGCCAGACATCAGTGTTACATTGCAAAGAATATTTGAGATTTTTTTTTTTTCAATCATTTCTCCTCAGTGCTGGCTGGGATTGTCCTTGGATTGGTAAAGTGTGTATTTTCAGGCTGGGTAATTGAGGTTTGTGTAGGGAGTGATTCCAGGGACACACCGGTGCTGAGGTAGATTAAATGCTGTTATTCCTTGCAGCAGGGAACAGCATAGTAGTTAACAAGTACCTGCTTGGATTGTTCATAAGTCAAAACTAGATCCTTTATCTTTATGCACTTTATCATCATAAAGCTGCAACTTCTTGCTCTATAACCCATATAAATCGGTAATAAGATTTCTTCATAGGAGGGGAGGAGGGTTAAAAGTGTGGAAGTGCTTGAAGGTCCTCAGAGACTGAACAGTTTGTATTTGTTGGCTTAAATTGGAGCTCTGCCTTTTTTACAGGTATTGATGCCAACATGGAATGCTGTGCACGTTTATTTGGCTTTGATTTATTCATTGGAGTGGGGAAAGATTAAACTCTTTCTGGATAACACTCTCTAGTAGATGCCTATCCTATAGCCACCCAAATTTGATCCTTTTTGATCCTTCAAAAATCTGTGTTGTATATCCCTGATATTTCACACTCATCTTTTAACTGCTCACCTTTTGTCTTCCAGTGTGCTAAAGCTGATTATTTTTATTTGTTTTGGTTATTTTGGAGTTGTTTGCTGTTGGTTATCTTTGTGTCTTATCAAATTGGTGTTTTTTCTCTTGGGGAAACAACTGTCCATTTTCAAATTGGAAGCTCTTGCAGGTTGAGTGATTGCTTTGTATTGTGTAAGACTATGGAAACCCTGCTGTTGAGCTGAAGCAACTGAAATCCTTGTTTAGAAAAGAAAGTAATAATTTCTTACTGCCTGCTAGAAAAGCTGTTGGCCTGCTCCTGCAGATGACCTGCCAAGGATTTAAGAAAGAAAAATTGGATTTTATCCTCTTTCTTCCTGGTTTTAAGATGGTCAAAGCTGGCGTGAAAAATGGTGGTTTTCAGAAAGGGGCTTTGTCTGCCCAAAGCAGCAAAAAAGAGCAAACCTAATCTTGTTGTTCTTCACAGGTCAGCTTTTAAGTTCTTGGATATATTACCCTGCTATTGAAAATAGTGTTTCTTTCTTTCTGCCCCTTTAAGTAAAGGGAGATGGCTGCTTGGGCCACTGAAATTGATATTTTAGCATCTGTCTATACTTGTTCCTTTCTCCTGCATTTTGGGAAGATGGTCCTTCAAGTTTGGCAGTGTCCTTTTTGGGACAGCTGGAGTTGAAAGGCTGGTGGCATTCAGGGAAGGTGACTGTGCTGGGATGGCCATATGACCTGTTTGTATCCCCAGTCGTCCTCTTGCTTATGCATTAAGCTCCACAGCTTTAAGTTAGGCCCAGAGAGAGAGAGAGAAAGTGTAGGAAAAAAAAACCCCACTCACCGTTTGTCTGCAGGAGTCCCATCTTACCACTTAGAAAGGCCTTGAGAGAGCAGAGAGGCTGCATTCCAGCGGGACTGCGGGGTTTTTTTATTCTCTCTGGTGTGGGTGCTGGAACAGCTCACAGCAGAGGGTTTCCTGGGATTTTTCTCGGCTTTTTTTGCAGGGAGAGACTTTGTTTCTTTGCTGGGTATTTTTTCCTTTTTCCTCTTCCTGGGACTGGCTGGCATCGTGTGGGCCCAAGACACCAGGGAATCCCCAGGGCCCCCCTGCTGGAGAACTGAACCGGACTCAGACAGACTCTGAATCTACCATCTCTTCAGAGGAAGGAGAGGTTTCATTGTTTTCATATTATCCAAATTTTTCCTATGCTTGTGAATATTCTATTTGTTAAATAAATAGTTTTTTCCACTTTTCTCTAAGGAAATTCTTCCTGGACCTGTAGGGGGAGGGATGATTGGAATTGGCTCCTCCTAGAAGAGACCCCCCCAGAGGTTTCCTCCTAAATATTTGCCCTAAACCAGGACAGTGACATCCAGACATCCCTGACATCCCTGCTCTCCTCTCCCACCACAGCCTGTGACCCTTGAGCTATTGATCACTGCTTCTGTAATTAATCGTGCAAGTTGGTGTAACTCCTGAACAGCCTGATGGTAGAGAACACTTTGGCAGTCTCTGAGGTGCAAAATATCACCTCCAACAGCTCCGTGGAACCAGAAAATCAGACTTGTTCTTGGGAAACTTTTAGATTTCTTGATGAGATGGATCAAAGCTTTTAGCCAAACTCATCTGTGTGACTGGATCATGCCATCTGAACGTGGCCTGAAGGATTATGTGGACAGGAGGCTGTTGTGAGTTATAACAAGAAGCTTTGTTTTGAAAACCTGTGTTTTTCTCCTACGTTGCAATTACAGGGGATGGGGCTTAGATTTCCACTTTGTTTTTGCTAGTTGTTGTCTGACCTGGAGCTTGCTAGGAGGCTTGAGGTGTGATTGCAGCACTTTGGAGCAGGACAGGCACTCAGGGACTTCCAGTTCAGACACATTTTCCCATCCAGCCTGCAGATTTTTATCTCTTTTAACAAACAGTCACAGAAATTGAAGAAACAATGCACAGGTTCACGTCTCGGCAATTTCTCTTCTTCCATGAACCCTGACCAACACAGCGATGGGAAAGAAGGAATATAATTGTAGCAAAATGTTATGTGTGTCTCCTTCGTTCTGCAAAGCCTATATTTTAGGGAAGATTGTATTGCTGGACTCAATAGTCCAGAAACATTGTCCTTCCATTTTCCCTACATTGTCTCTTTCCTACAAATATTATTTTCATAGGATGCAGTCTGAATTAATGCCTCTTTTTATATGTATGTCTTTTTTGTGTCATAAAAGAACCATTCCAGCTGAGATCAAGTTCATCCTTCACCATCCACATTCAAAGGAAAAGTCTTAAGGATTATCAAAAAGCTAAAGCTGGAGGAGACAGTCTTGCCTTCATGATCCTTTGGGCTTTGAGATTTTGGTTCGGAGCATTTGGTATTTTTTTTACCTCATGTCTGGGGACATTTTATCATCCTCCTCTTTCCTGTTCCAAGCAATTACCATTTATTTTATCTTCAAGCAGCAGCCTGTGGCAATAAATTTTAGGAAATTCCTTCCCGCCCTTTATTAAGCCCTACATAATGGCTTCCGCTACTCACTCATACATTCATTAGGAAGAATTAAACGAGTGCTGGTGCCCATTAGCAGAGCGTTTAATAACCTCTCCAAGGGAAGGTGCAGCAGATTGGAATAAATGAACAGGAGCAAAAACAAATGAAATAACTTCATAGAATATGCTCAACTAATTCGTTCTTAAGAAAACTACTTATTTACATGAACGTAGCACTTCAGAAGGTGTCGGTTTGAAACCCCTGGCAGGAGAGTCCCTGAAGATCTACAGGCAGTGACAGTGAGAGCTTTGGTGCTTGGGGGAAGCGTTCTGGGCATTTTAGGGAGAAAAATGGCATTTTAGTGTGTCCTGCCCACTTCCCCAGCTGCTGGTGCTGTTAGCAAGGCTGATGGCTGTGCTTACGGACTGCAGGGAGGACATCTGTCCTGTAGGAACTGGGCCATAACTAACAGCTCATCTCCTCTGTAGCAGCCACACCACAGTCCTTGGATGCCTGTGATGGCTGATCCCTGCCAGGATGGGCTGTGGGGAAAACACAGACCCTGTACCAGTAAGCAAATTCCTCCTCCTCCATTGGTTCTTAACTATTGTTTTAAAGAAAATTCATGCTCAGCTTACAGTTGGCATAGGAGAGATCAGAGTCTGAATACCCCTAAGTGGCTTTTTCAGAACAAAGATAGTATTGGAGGTATTGCTGTAGGGAATTTCCTTAGGAAATCTCAGCTTGTAAAGCACTGGGACTACAGATAGACCTGGAGTCGCACATTACAGGAAGAGTTCTAGTACTTCCCATTATTTGACAGTATTTTATTTTTTATGTGCACGGTTTGATCGACGCAGATGAAGGAAAGTTGCTGGGACTCATGTGGATCCAGGTGTTCTTTTGCTGGATATGCATTTCTTCATGTCTTGGTGGAAAACAAGCAGAGCTTTAAGATCCAGTCCTGTGTGTAACTCGTGATAGCTCCGTACCCTGGTGTAAAACAAACACTGTACCCACGGTGGACTGGCAGTGTCACAGCAAGTGTCTCTCAGTCTTGCTCAGCAGCCTTTCCTCCTCCAGGATCTGATACTGACACTTTGTTTTCACACACTTCAAAGCTTCAGACTGATTTTTCTGGTGAAAAAAAAAAAAAGAAAAATTCTAGTAAATAAAGCAAATGAAAACTCTACAGTAGCAGTTTTTATGGCTAACATTTCATAATGGCAGTGCTGACAACATTATTTTCATTTTGCTATTACCTGTTTTAGAGTCAAAAATGTCATTGTTCAAATGTAATTCTGGTCTTAGGGATGACAGATTTTCTTGAGATTTTGTGTTGTTGATTTTTTTTCTGTAGTCATTTCTGATCTCATTTGAGGAGCTCAATGAGTTGAGAATGGTGACACAGTAATTGCTGTTATTGAACCAGAGATGCAGTTTAAGACTTTTACCTGGATCACTACATTTGATTGATATTTTAATTTGGTTTTCTGGCAGATGAAAGATAATGAGAATCAGTTTGCAGTTGGAAATATTTGCACTGGAGAATTCCTAATTTTTTTTTAATTATTGCTTTTTCTCTGCTTATCGTGCATGTGCTCGTTTCCTGTTTGAGACTCTTCATTATATTTCAAGCATCAATAGTATCTGAATGGAAGGAATCTGCACAAATCATTTCAATATGCTGCTAATACACTCAGAATATCTTTCTAGTCTCTGTGCTGGATAATAGCTCGGATAACAGCTTTCAGACACATAAATAACACTGCAGACACATGGTGCAGACTCTTTAATGGATAAACGTATTTATGAACCTGGTTATTTGCATTGCTTTTTCAATGGCCTGATCACCCTTCATCTGAGGGAGGAAGTAACTCAGTAGATTTTGAGCAGATTGGTTTTGGCTCTGTCTCCTGCTGTGATAGGTGGACAATGAAGTGTTACTTAGAGCAGGACTGAGCCTGCACAAGAGCGGGTGAAATGCTGCTGATGAGCTGATTTATTCCTGAGGGGTCACTCCCCTGCTAGTAAATAGCAGCGTTGGTAATTCTTGCTATTTTCTTGCAAGTTTGCAGTATTTCCTAGCTGAGCCCTGGCTGCTGGCTAGAGGCAGTAAAAGCACTGATCACAGCTATCCAGGAGTGCTCTCTCCATCTCCAGCTTTTCCTTCTCCCCCACTGCTTTCCTTGTGGTGCCAGCTGGTGGTACTGGAGGAGATCTCTTTCCGTTTTAATTACTCGGGAAGCTTTTGTCCCGGATTCGAGAAACTTGCTTAAAGGCACAACGTAGATTGCAAGTGGTTGCCCTCATGCTAATATCAGCTAAAAATTGTAATAATATCTTTATCGCCTTGGAACAATTCCCTGCTCCTTCCGTCCTCTCGAGCAACAGAAGCCATTCAGCTGCTGACATTTGATCAGGAGTTCAGGCGGAGCAGCAGCTTGCTAATGGATTTCTGATTGTTCTCCTGGTCCATTCTCCTGATGAATGGTGCCCTGGCAGTCTGGGGGGCTGATAGAAACGCTCTGCCATCATGTCATTACCTTTCTCTGGGAGAGGACAAGAGCAGGATTCTTCTGTCCCCATGGCTTGCTCTCCTGCTCAATTAGAGAGATAGAGAGGAGTCAGCTCCCTGTTCAAAGCTGAAATTAGTTGTACAGTTTATATTAGCTCTTTCCTGGGCGTTTGGTGGATTCCCAGTTTGCTCTGGGGAGGCTTGAGCAGGTTTTCCCATGGCTGTTTGACTCTGGGAATACCTTAAAGCCCTGCTCTGCAGAGCTGCCTGATGTGAGGCTGTTTGTAGGAGGTGTGTTTTGGGTGGGGGATTTCTCTGCCTTTTGGACAAAACACCTTTTTGTGCCAGACCTCTCCATTTCAGGCCAGGAGAGCCACATCTGCCTGGGGTCAACACGTAAGGTCTCCCTGCAGAACTGCCTTCAATAGGGCTTTTATGCAAGGAGTTCTTAAATGTGCTCTGACTGTGGGTTTAATAACTCAGGCAATGTGGGTTTGGGATATCTACTTGAGAGCTTGTGGGTGCTAGTGGGAAAATTCAGGGTGATCTCTTTATTTCAATTGTTACAGGACTGAAAACAGCTTTAAAATACAATAACATTGAAGAAAGAAAGATTTATTCTTAGGAATGATTAATTCAAATTTGTGGCCCCTTTACCATCTCCAAGAACTTGAACCAGCTCATTCCTTTGCTTTGAAGGACTGATTGCCTTCTGACAACTCCTAGAGAGCTAAGAAAGTGAATTTTGGGCTTTTGTAATTAAGATAACCTTGAGCCATTTCTGATTTGTCAACATGACTGATGAAAAGGGTTATGCATTTCTTCTCCTTTCATTCATATCCTCTTAGACATGGAGGCATTCTGGGGGCTTTGTGGGTGTCAGTCTGCAGAGTGCCAGCCTTTAAACTTCACTGCAAGAGCAGTGACACAGCTCTGCCTGGGGAGATCCCCTTCAGGCTGTGTTTTGTTTTCTGGAAAACTCCAGGCTAATTCAGGCTGGGGTGTCGAGCCTGTTGAAGATAGCTGGTGATAAATGGTGTTGTACTAGACCTACATAACAAACATTAATAATGCCTTGCAGGGTGTTTTATTCCTGTGCATCTGAGAAATACCTGCTGAGTGATCTAGCTCACATTTCAGCAGATATTCCTCCCCCTTCCAGTTTTAGAAAAAGTAACTAATGAATTGTTGGCTTAGCTCAGTTTTGTGGCTTAGAAGTTCAGGCTGTGCATTTTTTTCTGTCACAATCTCATTATATCCCACAGCTGCCTCTGGCCTAGTTCAGATAAACAGCATTAACTTGTGTGTAACCCCAAACCCTGTGTGCATGGGCTGTGCTGCCTTTCCCTTGCACAGGTGAGTTGTACCAAGGTAAATCCTTTCCCTGCAGGCAGCTGTCCCTGGGGAGAGCTGATGTGCAGTACAGGAGTGCCCCATGATCTGTGGGTTTTCAGGAGCAATTTTCATTGGACTGATTTTCTTGAGAGGAGAACACAGTTTTCTCAGGACATGCTGTCTTTTGGTGGGATTTTGAAGTGATGCTCCCACAGTTCTAAGAAGCTTTTAGGCAAGATCTTCCTACTTCTCTAGGAAGGAGAAGGCCAGTTTATCTTCCTCTCTTTCAATTACTCGCTTGTTTTGACTGGCGTTATCACTCTTCCTGATATTTTTTCCTGTTTCCATGATCTTTCTGCCTCTTTGATTTCCTGCAAACCTGGCAGAGCTCATGGATCAGTTTCAAAGCCATCAAATAAAGACCTCCTGGGCCTCTCAAAGGAGGGCCAATGTTCAGGCCACAATACATGACGGTGTCACATTGCCCAGTCCTGTCCCTGCTGAGATGTGCAGCTGGAGCTGCCCTCTCTGCCCTTTTGTTTGATTCCTCCATAAAAGCAAGTTGATTATTTCAACTTGTAATAGTTACACCCCTGCCCTGTGGACAGGATAATATCAGGTATCTGTACAGGCTTCCATTATCTCTTCATTCATAGTGCAGAAAATGTGAAGAAATGCGTGGGATTTTTTTCCTGTCAGTCTGTTGGTTTAGTGACTGGTTTGGGGCCTTGTTTGCTGTCTGAACTACTCCACTTGGGTTTTTAGTGTTTTTTTGAAAGCATGCCATCAGAACAGCATAGTCAAATGCTTCCAAAGTTTCCCAATTATGTAGAGAATAATCGCTGTGCCAGAACCATCAGGAATCTTTCTTATCATACATGGTTTTTTTTTCCCTTTGATTACACTCTTGCTGAAAGACAGTGTTTAGGCAAACATTCCTCTTTGTGTTCCCTGGGATGGGCTGTCAGTTTGTTAGGCTTCCAGCAGTCCTGTTTATTCACGTGTGCCTTTGGAAGAGTTGCGACACAGCAGGCCCATTTTGTCTTTGTTCACTGCTAAACAATTAGAAAATAATTTATGGCTCTGCTTTTGCTTTTGAATCTCCTAAGAAAATTATGGCATATTCTTACCCCAAGAGCTTCAGCGCTGAGCCCTTTGCATCAGAGAGAAGCTGTTCCTCATCCCTGTTGGCACAGCACTGGGGCACTCTGCTGATGATTGGGCCATTTGGCTGTTACTTAGAATTAAATGAATAATGAGTTTTCCCATTCATCCAGAACCGGGTAAGTGTTAGAAGTGATGTATGTGTTAGATCCCTGCCTGGGAGCAGCAGTGTGACTGGAGAATCAAAAGCAGTTCAGGCAGGCTGGAGTATCCATGAGTGTGTGGGATCATTTAGGGTCCATCTGCCCCCCACTAGCAGGCAGTTGTTGTGTCTAACAAGCAACTGAGGTTTTATCCTAACCCAGGAAAATGTTTGTGTTGTGTGTATGGAATTAGCACCTAGGCTTATTGATCATCTAACAGCCTCATCCTGGCTGTTAACCTGTTAAAGGTTAATTAAAAAAAAGGAATGGCCAGCATAGGGACCTGATTGTTAATCTGAGGATGACTGTGCAGAAGTTAGTTCTTTATGCACTGAAATTGGTTTATAAGCCTTTTCTAGATTGCTTTCCCTCCGCCTCCTGCTCTGTGCCCGGCATTTTTTTCCAGCTTGACATAAATATTTGGCTAAGGCTAAAGGGATGAACAGAATTACGTACTATCAGCAGAATTAGAGGGGGAAAAAGGTTATTCTGCCAATCACATCATGCGCTGGGTAGAGCAAAGACTTGACTTAATGCATCTTATTGTATTTGGCATATGCTAAGCAGGATGAGGATCCAGTGGGTGCAGGTCATCGCCCACTGCCAGTTTCCCAGGCTTTGGGAGAGCCCTCCATCCAGGAGCTGCGGGCTGGAACGGCACCCGCTCGGCAATGTGACCTCTGCTGCATTCCCCAGCCTCATTCCTGGCATAACTTGGCTTCTCCATCGCCACCCCCTGTCCTGGCTGCTTCATGGTTGGGCTGGAGAACCCGTGGTAACCCCAGAGCCCAGACCTGAGGCCTGCTGAACTGTGTGCTGGAGCCTGGAGGCCAGCTCAGGGTCTGGAATGCTGTGATAGGAGGGGATGGCACCTGGAAAAAATTCATCCAGCCAGCACTGCTGTCCCAGCAACACAGCCAAGCTTTAGACATATGCAGTCTTCACCATGCAAAGATGCTTAACCTTGTTAAGGGTAGGGTAACCTCTTCTAAAGTAATTTAAATAGAAAAAGAAATCGGTAATGCTGGAGTAAGTGTAAATTACTGGTTTATGTGTCTGTACGTGTGACCTTTGGATTATAGCAAAGTGTCTAACAGGCAAGACCTTTTGCCTTGGGTTTTCTTCTAGAGTGTGCTCATCAGCCTGAGAACAGCTGCTGGTACGAGATATAATTAAGGTTTAATTGGAGATGTCCATTAGGAGAATAGAGTGGGGAACATTGGGAGAAAATAAAGAGAATAAACTGTGAAGGTTGAAAAGAAGAAGAAAGTTTAAAGAATACTAAACTGAGAAATGGGAGCTGGTGCAATGTTGGTGCAATGGAGGAGAAAAAGAAAGGGCTGAGAAGCCACACTGGAGCCAGAGGGCATTAGAACAGCTGAGCTGGCAGAGCAGATCTCAGAAGTACAATTGCCTGAATTATTCCAGGATGGAAGAGAAGAGGAGCTGAGGAACATCAGGGCATGAATTTGAAGAGCTTGGAAGTGAAAATAAATGGGTTTTAGATGACAGAAGTATCAGTGTTGAAGGGCAGGAGGCCTGTTGGGGTGAAACGAGGAAGTGGGAAGATCTTTTGCTGGAGGGCCCTGCAGTTCTTGGAGAATGGATCATAATGGTTCTGCCCCAGTGGATGGGAGTGGGTGTTGAATTACTAGCAAACACTTTTTCTCCAAAATACCATTGTTAATCTCTCTTAGTGACAGTGCTGTGTTCAAACAGGAGTTTACAGCCCTTGTTTTTGTCTTGTCAGTGTTTCGGGGGGGTTGCTTATGTCAAGCACATTTGCAGTGGCAGAAGAGGTGAATTGCTCTTCCCTGGTGTCCCTGGTGCTACTCTGGGACAACACCACCAGACACCACAAATCAAAAGCTCTGCACCAATCCAGTGCTCCAGTGCCCTGTGTAGCAGACCAGTTTATCCTGGTGGAATTGCAGGGGTGAGAAAACCTGAGGGAGCACTCCCTGCCCTCCTTGTGGCTCTGCAGGATGAGAGGCATTGGGAAATGCATTGGATTGTCCTTGGCTGTGCAGGGAGTCCAGACTGGGATGAACTGAAGGCTGATGGCCATTATGGATTGCCTGGGATGTTTCGCCCTATAAATTCTAGCCAAAATGAAAATAGTTCCTTTAAACAAAATATTTAGGCAGGCTCTATTTAAACATCCCCTGCAGTTTCCTTTCTTTTATATTGCTTGCCTAAGTAAGTTTGAAATTCGGCTGTTGAAAATGGAAAACTCCACACTGGCAGTTTCCACTGAATTTTCTAATTGTGGCCATGTGCACTCAGTGCCTTCGGATTTTCATCGTGCCCTTTAGCAGGGTCACTTCAAACTCTTCATGGAGGGAAGTGCCTTTTCCTAAGAACCAGAGAATGTTTGAAATGTTGAGAACAGATTTAGTATCTTTTGATGAGAAGGTTAGCCTGGTGCTTAGAGCAAAGTCCTGGGAGCTGTAAAAGTGCAGGGCTATTACGCCAGCGGAGCCAACTGACTTTCCTCTCTGTATGACCTCCAGCAAGTCCTCAGACCTCTTTGCATATCATTCAACCCAGCTGGAAAACCTAAGTAAACAGCAGGAACCTTGCTGCAAGCCAGAAGCATCAACTGACTGCGTTATTCTGGGGAAATGGAGTAAGTCGTGAATTAGAACTGGGTAAACAACATGTAGATTGGATTGCTTTAAAGAGAAAATAATTTTGCAAATGTCCAAAACCACTTTAATTTGGCTTAGTTTGAATGGGTGGAGTGATTGCTTTGTCCTGTAAGGGGGGAAAAAGTGATTGCTTTACAGTAAGGGGGAAAAAATCTACTTGCAGTTTCTGTTTTCATCAGACTGTTTACAGAGTCTGTAGAAATCGAGTTAATCAATATTTCTATTAGACACATGTTTGGGCCCAATGCCACATGCACACATTTTTAAACCCTTCAGTCTTGTATCATTTATGGAGATGGTATTGTCAGAAATAGTACTGTAAATAATTTATTTTGCTGCCAGTGCTTTTCTAAAGGTCTCTAGGCATGAGGCAGGATTTCCTCCAGGAGCTGTAAAGCTTCCAGATCAGTTTGCTGTGGCAGAAGGATTTATTTTTTTGAGAGAGACAAGAAGGATAGTGGAAATGATGGGTTATTTCAGGGAGTGGCTGGTGGCTGTTTCTTTTGCAACATTTTTGGGATGTAGACGAGAGCAATCAGTGAAGTGGCATCATTGTTTTGTGGGTTCTGTGGGACAAGTTGGGTTCCTTGGTGCTCCCAACCCCCTGAATCCATAGATGTCCGTGTCTGTGTCAGTGCCCTGGAGTGTGGGTCTGACGGGTTCCCTATGGCTGTGCCAGCCACCTCCAGTGCTGGAAGCAGCCCAGGGGCAGCTAAATGGACCTGTTTTCAGCCCTGGCATGAGGTGTTTTGTGCTGTGACAAACAGCAGCCTGCAGCCTGGCAGACAGCTTTGCACTGCACTGCGCAGCTGCAGCAGGAGCGCAGACACTCCGGTTTGCAGTTTGATGTTTTCCTCTCTCAGGTGGTGCTGTTTTTAACTACACTGTCAGTTGAAGAGGAAATGTGTCTCTTTGTACTGTTCAGAGCAATTCCTTCGTGGGCAGCTGGTGAATCCAGGCCCGTTGCAGCTGGGCCTGCCAGCCTGGAACAGAAAATGGAAATCTGTCAAACTTCTGTAATTTCTGAGAGATGGGATTGTTGATTGAAGAGAAAACCCTATAGCAGGCCTAAATAAACATTAGCTGTGTGCTGGGAGGCTTGCAAGAAACTCACTACCTCAAATTTACTCTTGAAAGTCTTCCCAGATCTTTAACACTGTTTTGGATTTCTGGGTAGTGAATAGAGAGTGCAAAGAAAATTCCATGTAAACTTACTTGGTTTGCTCCCCAAATAAACTAGAAGGCAAGTTTCTAACAGGAAAGCAGGCACAGGTAGCCTAAATGACCTCAGAGCTTCAGGACTTGATGACCCTTATGGGCCCCTTCCAACACAGACTATTCTGTGCTTCTGTGATTTGCTGCAAGTTTAGACCCAGAGAGCTGATGCAGCTTTAATGGTGGTGCATCCAAGCTCTTTCTAAAGCACTGACAGCAGTTGTCAAGAGACTACTTGGGTATCACGTGCTCCATCATTGTGCTCTGATGCACTCTGGATGTAGTCTGTATATAAGCAGTAACCCACAAAGATTGGTTGTTTTTGTTGGTGTAAATCTTGGTGGTTCCTGCTAATGCCCTTCCCTGTCTTTATTCACCTCCATTGCATGTAGAGAAATCAACATCTGCAAGTGAATGAAGATTACAAGCAATTTAAAAGAGAAACTGTGGCATTTTGCTTGGAGGAGTAACAGAAAAAGCACAGCTTGGCTACTGTAGTAGTGCAGATGGCTACTTACAGGTATGGGATGAAACAAATCGATCCTGCACTTCCTTTATGGATCTCAATGTGCCTGGTGCAGCCGAGGAGTCTCCCATCCCTGTGGGCACAATGGTAATGTGGTTTGCTAACAGCTTCACCAGCCAGGCTCCAGCTTGATTAATAGATGAATCCTCAAATGCCTGCTTTGTGTAGATGTATGTACTCTAAAAAATTGCCTTTTTGTAGTGCTTTGGGAAAACACTAAGTATAGTAGTTAAAAATAACTTGTATCACTTCATGTCAGGTATAAAACATTGTATTTTGACTCAAACTGCAGATTAAAGTGGGAGGCTGTGTCTTTCCTTCTTTTTGTTTTACAGCCCCCAAGGTGGCTGTTTCACATGAAACAGTGTCATCAGGCTTTGTTGTCAGTGATTTTTGTGCTTCAAAGGAAAGGATCAGAAACTGAATCTACCAGTTTTTGTACTGACAGAACAAACCTCGCAGTATTTGAAGTTTCCTTCCAAGATAATTTTGGTTTTTTCATGGCATATTTTGGTTTAGTTGCACGATCTATCCCGACATTTCCCTCAGTGTGCTGAGATGTCATGGGACAGTGGATTTTTGGTTGTGTTGCTCCAGCTGATGGTGTGTTTGCAGCTTTGCTGACCCCGTGCAGCCATTCGGAGCTCTGCCACTTGGTGACAGCATTTTAAAATAAAATCATCACCACTAAAGGGAAGGATTGAGCTCAACTGACCAGTGTGTGTTTCTCACACAGGGTAGAAGAGGATGCAGTTCAGGGATTTGTTTGCATGTGAAGTAGAGTGCAAAGATTCAGTTCCTCAATGCCAGTTTGTTCTTACTACCATGTTATCAATTCTCATTAAGTCACTCCCTGGAATATCATGTGCTGGTAGGACTCTTTTGTGGAGCAGTAAATGGCAGGTCTCCATCACTGCAATGTGTCTCAGATTGTCACCAACCTGAGTGGGTGACACATCCACACGTTCACACCTTGTGAGCAGCCTCTTAAAGGCTGTTCAGGCCATGCTGCTCATCTTTCCATGGAAAGACACAATCCTGGTGCTGGTGAGGTTTTTGCTAATTTATTCTAGACAGTGAATCTGTTAGCTGGCCTTTTTTCAAGTGAAGAAAATATGTTTCAAGCAGGTTTCCTGTGTAGTGTCTGTGTGGTAGCTGGTCTATACCTACCGACTTGCAGCCAAATTTAATCCAGGAATAGAGGAAGAAGCAGGAAAGCTCATCTGTCAATCTTCCTGCACAGTAGAAGCCAGTCAGACCAGTGTATATGTTGTCTTGGACTAACCACAGAATATCTTCATTTAATCGTTCCACTTTCTCTTCTCTTTCCTTTCAAATCTGGCAAAATTCTCCCAGCAAGAGCAGTAGAATAAAATAAAAAATTAAGTTTGCTCTTTTTGTGCTGCTCTATGGCAACACTTTGCCTGCTGCAACATTCATGAGCCCATGTAGTATTAAGCAATTTTCGTGGATTTGATGCTGCTGGTGCCAGGAGAACCTTTCTATTAGCTATAGTCCTGAAGTAAATGGGTAATCTCAAGAATTTGGGATCAGTTTTCTTGGGTTCTGAAACCTGGTGTGCTGCAAAGTGAGATAATTTGTGTTGTGTTCAGTTCAGTGCAGAATAGTAGAGGTACCCAATAAAGTCAAAGCACTAGTGCTTTTCACAGAATTATGGAATTGTTGAAGTTGGAAAAGTCCTCCAAGATTAAGTGCAACCATTAACTCTGCACTGCCAAGGCCACAACTAAACCATGTCCCTTTTAGTGGCTCTTTTATTAATTTGCAGCTATATCCTAGGATTATAAAACAGACAGAAAAAACCTGGTAAAGGCTAGTTTCCTCTAGAATAAACCAACTTAATGGGGTTGCTGAAGGCAACAGAGAGATTTTGATGTTGGGCCTGCTCCTCACCTAATGCAAACTTCCATTAAAACGTTACAGTCAGAGTTTCCTTGTTGTATTTTGCTTGTTTCTTAAAATCCCAGGGTGGGAACATTTGTGTTACAGAAAGTGATCTGCCATTTTCAGAATGGTGATACCTCAGAGCTGTTTCTGAGCTGTGTGACCAGGGACTGCAGGTACTTGCTCAGCAGTGACTGGATGAGTGAGATTTCCCTCAGCTGAGGGCAGGTGAGCAGGAGAAATCACATTTCTGGAACCACAACAGCAATCCCCTTACGTTTCCATCTCACTCAGCTCCAGACAAAAACTGAGGGGTACTTGTTTTTGTGCAACCTGAGCTGCAGCAGCCTGTTGTGGTGGTGTGGGTGTCTGCTGTCTGTCTCTGACACAGGGGGACAGCAGTCTCTCCCAGCCGTCTGTCTGTCTCCAGCAGCAGTGGATCCTCTGTCTGGGCAGAGGATCCTGTCTGTAGTGCTGCCTCAGCTGCTACTTTCAGACAGCGTCAGCTCTCGCCTTCTGATTCTTAATGGTCTGGAGAGGATGGAAGGGGGAGGAGGGGACAGAAATCTTCCATATTCACACTTTTGACATGGCAGCAGTGGCAGGGCTTGGTTTTCATGGTCTGTGTTAAAGGCAGGGCATGGTTCCCTTCTGTAAATTCTCTGATGCAAAGATAAACACTCCAAAAATAACATCTTTATTACTGCAGGTGTAGGGTGCTTTAGGGTTACCTTGTTAAGCTCTAAGCACAATACAGTGTATTCTGAGAGCTGTGGATCAGCAGCACCAAGGGTCTGACCCTTTTTCAGTCACATCTTTTTCCTGGTGTTAGGAAAATGAAACTAGACCTGGTTAAAGGGGTTGGGGTTTTTACTTCAGTATTTTAATCAGGATTCTGTTTGATGCATCCACTTCACCCAGGTGAAGTGGCAAAATGTACATTCTCTGTTAATTATATATACCAGTTATAGACTTTACACATTAGAATATCTAATAAGGGGGCCTAATAATGGGGCTGGGGTGGGCTAACCCCTGGTTTACAGAATCTGTCCTGCTCAGAGACTTTGGGTTCCTGAGATAGTAGGAATGTTTGGTCTCCCTGGTTTTGTAGTTCTGGGGTGTTCAGTCTCAGGGTCTGTAGAACACTTACAAAACACTAAGTACTAAACTAAGTAAAAGGTTGTAAGTATGCATACTGTTAATACTTGTGGATACAGAGAACTGTGTAAAAGGTATATAAAGAAAAGACAAAAATTATTCAGGCATCATCAGTAGGCTGGTACCCAGTTTTGGATTGTGTAAGTAATTAGTTTTGGACTCATGACACAGAACCATAGCCAGGAAACAATATATTGGATTATTTAGATAGCTTGATGTGCCAGGGAGATGAATTTTGACTCCATTCCTTTCAATCTTGCTCATACACTGGAGAAGCAGGGGAGCAGCTTCAGCAGCTCAAAGCTGGCCTGCTCCAGCTGCCCCAGAAGAGCTCTTGGTTGTGTCAACACCAGAGACTCAACTCTCTTGGAACCCAGGTCATGAAGGATAGCACGAGGCCGTTTTTTTCGGAGTTCTTTCCCTTTTCTGCAATTCCTGAAATATTAATCAGCCTTTTTGAAATGACTGCCATCGTTTTCCAACCAGGGGTGGCCGTGAAGCAGTGCTCCATCTCTGGCCACGATGACACTGCTCAGCACGAGCAGCTGCCAGGTGAGTGAAAGTTGATCTGGAGCTGTGGAGCGAGTGGAAATAATGTGGCCTGGGACATGTGTATGCAATTTGTGCAGATGATTCAAGGGAGAGCCATGGCAACTGAGATAAACAGAGGGAAAGATACTGGAAAACCAAGCAGAGGCTTCGTTTTAATAGCACAGCCTTGATTCCAGACAGCTCAGATGTTTACTAGAAGAGCTCCATCTTCCTGCGTCTCTTCCTCCCCACCACCCCCACTGCAATGCATGCACTTAGTCATGAGATCAGATGGATACTTGGATGAAGCACTGCAGGCCAAATTCCACTGTTCCTCCTTGAGCAAAAAGCCATTGCCTGTCTTTAAATATGGGCTGCAGAATTTCTCTCACGGGTTGCACACCCATGATTCAAAGAACACCCATAAAAACGCATCTTAGAGCTTCCCATGGAACAAAATGCACTTTCTGAAAGCATTGTGGATTATTTGGCCTGGTGCTGAGCTTGGGATGTGCTTTTGCTCAAGATAAAACTATGGGGCAAGCCCAAAGCCTGTGCTGTCTGCAGGTAACATCTAGGATGGAAAGAGCAGAATGGAGCACACCAGGATTAAAGCACAGCACTGCTGCTCTTCCCGTGTGAAGTCAGAGCAAAACTGGCTGATCTGTGGCTGTTGAATAACAAACAGCTCTTGAGAAGATCAAGCCCAGCTTCCATGCCAGGGCTCCATCGCGTGCTTGGCAGCAGGGCTGTGCTGGTGTGTGGGCTTTGGGCAAAAGAAACCTCAGGCTGCAAGTGGAAACAACCCAGCGAGAGCAGCAGGCGCCTCGTGCTGCTCCGCCGGGAGAGGATTGGGAACGAGGACCTGAGTTCTGTCTCCAAGCAAACGATCCTGTGCTCCTGCCCAGGGTTGTGTAATCTGGCATGGGGCTGCACTTTGGGGATGCTTATCCCAAATCCACCCCCAGGGGAGCTGCTGGTGATTCACCTCTCTGAATCATAATTCCTGATGCTTTTCTAATCGCTGTCCTTAGTGCGTCCTTGCTGCACAGGCTGCCAGTCTGGTCTGATTGGAAGAAAAAAAGCTTTCAAGCAGTTTAAAAATTTGCCAATTTCCTACACCGATGCATTAATCCCATGTCAGGACTCTGTGGCTCATTTCTTTTCTCTGCTGCTTTAAGAGTGAACCAGGAGGCACAAAAAAAAATAGAGAAATTTAGTTAGCTGTAGAAATGTGATAAATGACCAGTAATTTGACTGTGAGCAAAAGCATTCCTTGTATGCACTTTTCAGTTCACAGTTTGTAAAACAGAGTGTGTTTGTCTGTTTGGAAAATCTGCTCTTTTTGTTAAGAATTGGCAGGATCCTCAATCCTCTGTCTTTCCAAGATAGTGCAAATACTAATTAAAAAATCTGTATCTAAATGAAGTTGTTTGCATATATTAAAACTAGATTTCTTTTCCACATAAGGTTCAGCATAAAACTCCCAGTGTCTGTACAGAGAATGTAACGCTCTGTGTGCTTTTTTTTTTTAAATGAATGACTGAAAATAAAAATTAAAGGAAATTCTGTAGGTATGCTCCAAGTCCTTGTTTTGCAGTAAGAATGGAGGGCACTGATTCCTGAACTCTTGGCCCATGTGAAGCCATCCTGCACACTCTCCAGTCCTGCTGCTTGCTCTTCTCCTGGTGTCTCCAAACTCCTCATCTGCTCCATGTTCTTGGTCCCAGATATTGCAGTGTTTGTGTTTCCTCTGCAGTGTGAGGAAATTAATGTTGGGTGCTCCCTGCCAGCCAGGAATCAGGAACCCTCTGCTAGGGAAAGGCTTTTCCCTTTCTGCTCTAGAGAGTGAAGTGTGAACAGGTTTGTCCTAGACATTTTTCTTCCTGAACTTGGCTTGGATGGAATGAGCAGGCTCTCCAGCACAAGGCCTTTTCCCCAAGATGTGTGTAATCGATGTTTGTGGAGATGATAAAACAAGACACTAGTCTTTCTCTCTGAATTTGTTCTCCACTTCATTATTCAGTTTTACATTTTTATGTCATTTCCAGTTCTCTTATCATGGTGAAATCTTTCAGAGTGGATAAAAGCTGAAGGCTACAAGCAGAAACCAGAATTTTTCAGCTGCCTTTGCTATCAAGCTGCAAACATCAGTCAGAAGCCCAGTGTTTATTTTGCTTTTGTTACCATTCCTGTATGAAAAAAATGTACATAAAAGGGCTGTTTGCTGACTTGCAGTAATTAGGAGAACACAAAGAGCTGAGGGAAGGGATTCAGAAGGAAGAGAAACAGAGTTCAGTCTTGAGTCATGGAAAATGTTTTCCCAATCCAGTGTTTTTTGCATGCATCTTTCCCCATGGTGGTTTCAGGTCTCTTCACAGAATCCACCCACGAGCACGTGTGCTTAACCTGTTGCAATGCTCCCTAAACATTCCTTCCCAGAATGGATTTTCTCTTCTTTTACCTGCTTGCCCTTGCTGAGAAGACAGAACTGAGAAACAGGGAATCAGCTTGGAAAGTTTAGGTGTGATTTTGAATTTTCAGGGTGCTTTGAAAGGGTGCAGCTTGAGAGCAGAGGTTTGTACTTGATAATAGAGCCCATGGGAGCAGGGGCAGAGCTGGATGGGTCAGAGGAAGTGGTGGACCAGTGCTCGTAGGTGTTCTATCAGGACCAAAATATTTTCCACAGGATTCATAGTGGAAACTTAAGCTTTCCTAGAAGTATTCCCAGGGGGAGAAGTGCCAGTGATTAATCAGTTTGCAATAAGTTTGCCCCCTGCTTCATGGGGTGATGCCTGCTCAGGAAGGACACCTAATTTCCATGGTTCTTTGGCAGCCACTTTCTGCCTGGAGATGTTTGGAGCCTGTTTTGAAGCTGTGCAGAAGAGCATGCTTGCGTCATCCAGAAAATGCAGTGAGTCAGTGGAGTCCTGAGGGAGCTGTAACGGCTCAAACAGAAACTTGGAAAACAAAATGGGGATGGATTTAAAGATACAGCATTTGTGGCTGCTGCTCTGTTTAGAGATGGTCTGCACTCGTTGGAGGCATTGGTGAGGAAGGGGTTCAGGATTACTTTGCTGCTGTAAAATACAAGTGGAGCTTTATGAGTGATCCACCCGGGACAGGGTGGGGAACTGGAAGAGGGTGTTAAGCAAGTTCTCCTTGCCATTATACTCAGTAATTTGGTATTCAGGGAATCTCTGTGAATTTTTCATTGATATGTGTATTTTGGTATGTTAATGAATAACTTATGGGGAGGGACAGGAAGGAAGGTGGGGGCAGCCTCTTGGTTTGGCCCCCACTCATCTTTTTCCTTAACATTTTCAACCGCCTTCAGATTTGGGATGGTTTCCACAGCATTACGAGCTGTGAGTTGCTGCAGTGCAGCTGTGTTGGGATTGCTCTTGGCCCAGCTCATCTGGCCCAGGAGATGCCCCAGGTCCTGTCACAGAACCCAGTGAGGTTTGTAAGGACCTGCCCAGGTCCTCACTGTCCACCACGGGGAGGTTTGGGTCAGTGCATGCTGCTCTTTCTCTGTGTCCACCCACAGCTGGACAAAGTGGATATGGGATGCCTCCTTCCTCCAAACCCTGCAGTGATCCTCAGCAGGACATTTCAGGGATTAGGTGTACTCTCCTTAAAATGCTTTTGGTTCCTGTCGTAGATGAAATAGCCAAGGTCTGTCATGATTCTGTTGATGTGCTGGTTGTTTTGTTTGAAAGCTTTCAGGGGTGTTAACCACTGTAGTGCTTGGGTGCCTCAAACCCACAGATTAGTTCATCTTTATGGTCTATTTCTGAAGGGGAAAAAGCACAAAGAAAAGAGGGAAAGTGGCCTGGCAGTGAAGTCAAAGACAGTGTTCTTGTGCTTCTTGTATTTCCTATTGGTTCTGCTTTAGAATTGAGGGCTCGTTTTCCTCATTTACCAGACCAGCAAAACGAGGCTGTTCCTCCCAGCAGAGGTAGAACAACCAAAAAATCCTGAAAAATCTCCCCTCCGAGTGGGCTCTTTCCCTGCTGGGACAGAGTAACTTCAGGTGCTGAACTTTGTTGGTTTATCTGAGCAGGGCAAGAGGTACCAAAGCAAGCAGGCCCTTTACAAGATGATCCTCTGGAGTGACTTTTCTGTAAATAAAGGAATGAGTTTCTGGAGAGCCAAGAATGAAGAAAAATGAGAAAACCTGGCTTTTCCCATTCATTTGGGTTCTTTTGAGCAGGGGCAGCTCAGTCCCTGGGCTACCTCAGAGCCATTCTGACACTTTATTATCAAGAACATAAAAGCATTTTGTGACTGTGATGTGTGTGCACCTCAGTGCTACAGTTTAACTGTTTTATTCAGACCAGGAAAGCTTCATTAGTTCATGTTCATTGAAGAGTCATATGGTCCCCAGCCATGCTAATGCAAATCGATGACTCATTTATACTTTAGAGTTGAATTTAAATTTCTGTAAAATTTTAGACTTAGGCAAGTAATTGCATTACAGTTTTGTGGCTTCTGTGAAAAATGTATTTTTTTTTACACCTCAGGCCATATTTCAAACCTGTGACCTCACTCTCATAAAGCAAAGCTATTTCATTACATCATAGCTGTGCAATTCAACTTGTGATAACTGGCATTTACATTTATGTTGGATCCATTAAATACTTGTCCACTTAAAGAGCTGCCAGGCACTAACATGTTAGCATGTAAATATTAATTAAAAAAATTAGAAATTGGTATTCTTTTGGCCTTCTTGCTGGCAGTTTTGTTGAAAATGAATGAATTGTAGTTTCCCTTCCATTGTCATCCTTCTTGGTTTCCAGAAAAAAATGATTAATGAGCTTTTGCCTTTGCAGCTGCAACATTTGATTGCAGTCTGACTTCACCAGTGATGAATACGGAAATATTTCTGCAGTTAATTGGATATTATCAAATCCACAGCAGGTGACTAAGACCATACTCAGATGTGGTTGTTGCAATGAGCAGGATCTTTGAGGGCAGGTTTCCCTCCATGGCACTTTCCTCCTTTGTATGGAGATACCAGTTCACACTTTATATTAAATAAATACTTGAGGAGCTTAGTGCCCAAGATTTGCTCCATTCCTTTTGCCTTGGAGGAGCTTAGTGCCAAAGATCTGCTCAGTTCCCTTGCTTTGAGGCACTGAGGTTCTCCTGCTACTTTGATTAAAGTTGTTTCAGAGAAGTTGGATGGATTTAGGGTGGGAAAAGTTCAATGTGTATTTGAAACAGTACAATGTGTCAGTCTCAGTACAAGATGCCCATTTATAGACTTCAGATAAATGTTGAATATTTTAGCTTAGTATTTATCCTTAGCAATGGCCAACCATCTTTGAATCCCCCTGAGTTGCAGCACTGTTGAAACGCCTTAAAGCACATCTTTTGTGTCTCTGCAGCTTTAAATTGCCTTTTTTTTTTCCTTCTCTGAGCCTCTTCTGTCACCTCTGTTTTGCCAACAAGTCTTGTGAAAGCAGCATCCCTTGTGATTCAGATCAAATGACTGTCTGGCAGCAGGACGAGGACCCTCCTGTGGGGAGCAATCTGTGGCCAGACCCCCACCCTGGAGCCCTCACTGCTTGGGGAGAGGATGCTCTGTGCATGGGATTGAGCAAACCTTCCTCCCAGCACGCTGGGAGAGGGTTAGCACCAAGATTAACAGGAATATTTTCTTGGCAGCTGCAGAGTTAAATTCCTTCCTCAAGCTTTGCCCGCTTAGTAACACCTCCAACACACTGATTATTCATGTTAAAAACAAAAACAACAAAGGGATAATTGCCCAAATTTTGTAAAATGGCTATTTCTGCACATTCAGCCTCAGATGGCGTTTGACCCTTAATACAGATGGTTTCACTTAATGTATTTTGTTTAAACAATCCCTGTTCCTGGAAGTGGTTTCAGAATAGGCTGTTCCTCATTGCTGTTCGTGTTTGCTTTTTCTTATGATATTATAAGAAGCTTGAAGAGAGTGGATTCAGAAAAGGGCAGTAATCAGTGTTCACAGGCATTTGTGGAAGCCTTTGTATTTTCCAATTAATACGATGTTGACTCCTCAAGCTTTCAAGACTGAAGTGGTTTAGAGCACTTTTGTCCTCAGGCTGTCGAGCTCACTGTGCTTCTGTTATTCCTCTGTCTGTGCTAAGAGACCCCAGGGAATCCCAGCACATTTCTGTGGAACAGCTTGTCATCTGGGATACCTGGTTTTCCTCCCAGGACAGGCTTCTTGGTGCTCCAGCACATGAAAACCTCCTTTCTCTTGAATGCAAACAAAGCGTTTCTGTGCAAGGGGAGAAAAATTTGTCTGTTGTGCTTGGAACTATCTCCTTTTCATGTCTGTTAGAATTTCTACATGTGAAGACATTTCACAGGTGGTGCAGGGTGTGTTGGAGATACTGAGCACACCCTGGGTGAGCTGTGAAAAGCCTCCCTCAACTTCAGCGTCAGGAATGTTAAAATCCTGCCCTGTTCCACAGCCACGAGGCAGCCCCACTCAATGGAAAGAATGTGAGTGCCCTTGAAGTCCATGAGAAGTGTGGTTTCTAAGCTGGAAGTTGGTGTGTTGGGTGTGTTACTGAACATTTCACATTCAGTGGATCCTGAGGCTGGGTCCTGATTTGTAGTTTGTAGGTTTGTAGTAGTTACATTTGGGACAAAAACGGAGATGCCAAGTCAGGTAATTGTTTATCCACAGTGATAGGAGGAATCTGAAGAGTTGGAAATAAAATCATGGCATGTCTGTTCATATGATAAAGCACAATCATTAATTTTCCCTTATTTTACTTCTTAGTTTTTCCTAAAATTACTTTTTTCTTTAAATCCTGGCCCTGCTTGAGGGGTTGACAGTGTAAGCAAACGTGACCCAAGCTATCATCAGGTCTTTCCTCCCAGTGACCTTGTGATGTCCTTTATAAGCAATTCAGGTAGAATTAAAAAATGGGAGATCATGTGGTCCCTGGGGTTTTCCATTTTGTAAATCATGCGTTACATGAATTAAAATCCTTTTGTGTTACCTCTTCAATATCCTCTATTGTCCATGCAGTGAGTGCTCTTGCTTCATCCGCCTTCACTCCAGAGCTGCTGAAGATTTCTAGTCCTGATTCTTTCTATGAATGTTCCTCTGCTTTGAGATTAATTTAAAAATAGGTTCTCCTGGCACCCTGACTGCTGTGCATGTGGGAGGGAGGGATTAAGGGAACACAACAGCTCTTTCACCATCTGAAAATCCTCTGGTCACGCTGGACATGCAAAGACTGAGCTGAACCAAGGAAGGGAGGAAATCAGGATGTGTGGCCAACAAAAACCAGTTCGTTGACTTTTGCTCTGGGTATTCCCACCTGATATCAGTTCAAGCCAGAGCCTTCCTTCTCCTATGTGTTCCAGGCTGCTTTTGTTCACCATTTTTTTAGTCTTTATTCTTACAGTAACTCAATTTAACATCTGTAACTTGGCTGGGCAGGCAGAGGAACTTGCATATTGCTGGCATGAGACCTCAGCATGGACTGGCAATCAATGAGACACAGGAAAAATTGTGAGTTAAATTACAGAGTTGTGGTGTACTCTATCTGGTACATCATGGAACAACCCCAGAATCAGGAGAGGCTTAGAGTGAAGCTGCAGAGGAACTTCTTACTCCAGCGGGTATGTCAGCAAGCTGTGTTTTCAGGGACTGTTGTCTGTATTGCAGCAGTGCTGCATATCTGGGTATCTGTCAGCTCTCTAGGAATTTGAGGCATTGCATTCCCTAGATCCAGACTGGAGTGCAGCCAGTTACTGGAGGCTGGGTGAAGTACTTCCATTTCAGGTCTCCCAGCATGAGTACCTGCGCTCTGTTTGAGGGGCTCTGAGTGATTGATGAAACCCATCTATAGCTGGTCCAGCTCTATATTCACATTTATGTCTTTGGGATTTGTCTGCAGCTCTCTCAGTAGGAAAGGTTGGTAAGATTAAGCTGTTTATACAACTTGTCAATACAGATGGTTTACTCAGTATTTTGAATTAAGGAACAGCTTTGCTGGCCCCCTCATGATGCCAGCACTGTTGTTTGTGTGAACATACACTGACAAGAGTCTTCACATCCTTGAACTGGGTCAGCACATGGTTGTGTGAGCACCAGTGCCAGCAAGAGGGAGAAAATGGGGAACGTGGGACTGAGGCACTCTGTGTTTAGATGGGGTTAACTGGTTGAAGACCCTCACTCCGTGTCAGCAGGATTTCTTCCCAACTCATCTCAGTGTTTGTCTGTAGCACTTTCCTGCTTCCTGCCCTGCTGCTCTATTGTGCCAGTTTTTAGAGCAGTCACAGGTATTTTAGTTTTGTGTTTGTTTGTTTAAATATTTGTGCACATCCTCAAGATCCTCTTCTCTCCCTCAACAGTGAAGTGACTCAGCTGAGCCTCACGTGAAAGAAGTGTCTGGCTCACCCTTTGGAGCAGGGTGGGATGGCTTGGAGGGTGCCAGTGGCTCTTACTCCTTGATATTTGGCACCTCTGCCTATTTTCTGTCTCGTATGTGGGTAGACAGAATCAGCTGCAAACCTCAGACCAGATGTCACATTTCTGCTCAGGGAATCGCTCTGATTAATGATGGGCAGGTAAAGAGGGAGTGAATAGAAAGGAACTTTGGGGGTTACTGGAGATCAGTAGCACTCATTTCTTTTTACACCTTCCTTTATCTTTCCACTTTTGCCTGGAAGGGCAGAAACAGAGATATTGCACAGTCTCATGTCATTTTCTAAATCCGTATTCAGATATGACAAGCATGATTAAGCATACCAAAAAAAAATTCATCCTGAAAGGGCTTAGCTTAATAACCTTTGCCCCTTATGACTTCAGCATCAGTCTTTTGCTTTTTCTTAATGGTGCAACCTAGGGAGAATGTTCCCTACCTTTTAAAAAAAAATCCAAATTAAAATGCTTCTTTCAATGTGTTTTTATGTTTAGGAATTGGAAAAGCGTTTTCAACCTTTGTGAGAGTTCAGCACTTGAACTGCATCTGTCTTTGCTCAGCAGTGCATGAGTAAATGAGAGACCCTTTTTCTGCATCCCTAGTCCAGTTGGAGCAGGATAGAGGTGTATATGTACATTTGGATTTTGCCTTTCCTCATGGTAAAGTAGCTTTTTTCTGTCTGAAGTTTCTTCCTGTTGGCCCCAGCCTTCACAGGAAAAAATACTGGTCCTGCCTTTACGTCATAGTCCCAGCAGGACTCTTAAAACTTCTTATATTGTGCCCTAACAACAAAATAAAATGCTGGACTGTTTGGAGGGAGCCATTGCTGCAGGCAGTTCTAATTAACTGGAAGCTTTTCCTTTCTGGGAGCATATATTTAGTTTCTTACACTGGGAAAAATAAGCAATTAGTGCTGTGGAGCACCGGGCACTTACCTGCACATGTGAGGGAGGTTGAGAGTACATCCTGAGGGTGGATAAGTAGAGTAATTCAAATCAAGTGACTATAGATGGCTTTATATAGTGAGTTTTATGCTTATATGGATGCTTTTTTATTTCTATAGTTACAATGGGCTTCTACTACTTTCTCAAAATAATATGTATTCCCCTGTGAATGAATTAGTGACGTCTGGAATTCCTGAGCAGAAGGCACTGGAGTTTGGGGGTTTGAGTTGAGTTTTTGAGGTTTTTTTTCCTTGGTTTAAAAAAAAAAAAAAGTAATTCAAAGGAAGAGAAAAATGCACACTCATTGCAGTGTCAAAATATCTGTATGTTGTAAAGGTTTCTGCCCATTGGTATTGACAGTGTTCAAAGGCACTAACAGTGTAGGATTAGATCCCTAGAGAAAAATGAGCTCTGCAATTGAATTTATCCTATTCTCCTGTGACTGTGTGTGTTACTTGAAATTTTCTGCATTTCAGTAAATTATGATAATCTTTGCTGAATTCAGTGCTGAAAAAGCTTAGGTGAGTGAGGACAGAAATGATGTGTGGCTGGGAAGGGAACCTTCACCTGCCCTGAAATGGCTGTGGGAATGTTAATATTGCTGTGAGATCTCCTTCGTGCTATCAACTTCAAGGCAAAGGAGTTCAGTTGCTCCTAGGTGTGATGGACTATTTGTTTATTTGTGCATTATTATTTGCTCTGTGGGGCTTTTATCCGTTTGCTTTTCAAGTGCTTTGGTGCTTCCCACACCTGTGGCAGTAGCAGGACACAGATCTGGAGAGAAAATGCAGCACAACCATTTGCCTGGGTGGGGAGAGAAAGGAGCTCCTGCTTGGAGCTCCAGCTTGTCCCATCACTGGAATTCCATGCACAGGAGGTTTTCCAGGCTGGCTGAGGCTCAGGACAGCTCGCTGTTCCCGCAGTGGGAATGGCGAGGTGCGGGCAGGGATCAGGCGTGTGTTTACAGCCAGCCCTGGATAAACCTCTCCTCCTCCATGTTCCTCCTAATCCCCGCTGGGTCTCGTTCGGCAGTGGTTCAGTAATACTTGTTTTCTTTTCTTCTGCTCCCCTTCCACCCCCTCCTCATGTGTAATTTGATCTCCGAGGCCTGCTCTTCTGCTTTGGCAGATTTTTCAGCTCTCGAGTGGAAGAAATTAACCACTTAGTTACTGCCAGGACTAACCCCTGTTCCCTGGTCCTTCTGGCTCTTCCTGTAGAAGTGCTCGAACTTACTCAAGAAAAGACCACAAAGTCATCAGCTCTGAGCTCCCCGTTTTAACCTCTTCCTTTAGCTTTTTTTCATCTGCATTTCCTTGCCTTTTCATTTGAAAGAAATACGGAAATGCTCCCACTCAAGATCTGAGTCAGTGTTTGGCAAAGATATTTCTCTAAAATGTGTTTGCTGATCCTTTCCAAGCATGTATGTTTTCTGATTGTGTCCTGGCTGGCTGTGATCCATCTCTTCCCTGGGATGGCAGAAAATACTGAACTTCAGCTGAATCTCTAAACTGATGGAATTCTACTTATTGTACAGGAACTTCCAGTCCCTGCTCCCTCTTTCACAATCTTAATAAATTGTCTGGACAATGGAAGTTCAGTCATTACAGTCAGTGGGAATTTATGTGATTTTTGTGTCTTTAAGGTACGCTACTATTTTTTTCAGATCTGAAAACTGCAAGAAGCTTTTTTCCCCCCCTTTGCCTGCAGATGTTTCAAAAAACGTTCAGTGGAAGAGGCCCAAAACTTTTTCAGTGATGTGTGATGAGCCCCTTTGGACTTGAATTTAACCTTGAAGGCTTCAAATGCTAATACTCCAAGCAATTCCCTGCGGAGCCCATGACCCATCTTGTGTTTTTACATGAGTACACTGAATACAGATCACCATTGCAGGAATTTAGTAGTTTGTGAAGACATATCACCATTGGAGGAATTTAGTAGTACCTTCTGCCTTGTTACTACCTTAAAAAAAAATAAGGATTCTGCTCTGTTGCTCGAAAGGAATTTCAAATAGTTGAACATCCCATCTCTGAAATCCCACCACTTCCCAGCCGCCTCCTTCGCTCATGAAAATTGCAAATAACAAACATCTGTTAAATCAAGGAGAAAAACCAACAAATGCACATGCTTTATTGCAAAATCCTTGGCTCTTCTGTTGATGTGTACAGTGGACTTTTTGTAACCTGGCTTTTCTTGTTTTTTTGATTTTTCCACTTACCAGAGTGAGACTTAGTAAGCCACGTTTCAGAAGTGTTTAATATCTCCCTATATGTGCAGATACCTCTCTGTGCTCTTGCAGGGCTATTCTGGCTGTGCTGGATGATGACTGAAGGAAGAAAAACACCCTTTGCCCTCAGGTGTTAACTTGCCTTTGTTCAAATCTATGTGTGGGGTTTTTTTATTTTATTTACAGTAATGCCTACTGTAGAATGGTCAGAGTAGTGGCAAGAGGCTTTTGTTTTTAACATGCTGTTTTAACTAGCTGTTATAAACATGTCAGCTGGATCATGAGAAGAGTTTAAACAGGAAGGTAGAATAGTGGGCTCTAAAAATGTTTTGTGTGTGAATTGGAAAAGGAGAGACAGGTTTCTACATAAAAGCAGGAAGAGAGACACTGGCAGCTCTGGTGGAGTGATTCCAAGATAGGGCAGTGGTGGAGAAAGTCAGGCTGGCATTTACACCCATCTCTGGCACAAAGGTTCACCTGGGCAGAGTGGTGAAACCACTTGAGCCCTGTTTGTGTGGGTGTGCATTCCTAATGCCAGTGCTATTATGGATTCCTAGAGCTCACCAAATAAGTGGTAGTTGGAGATCCTTCAGTATCGTGGTTGCTTGGGCTTTCCCCTGAGCTATGTGAACACACTTGGAGAGCTTTGCCAGGCTGATGTAGAGCACATTCTGTGTGAAAACACCAGCAAGGACCTCTCACCCTCTGCTCATTACCTGGCAGATGTTACAAATAAATCCCAAACGTCATTGCCTTCTTGTGTAGTGCTGTCATAGCCAAGGAAGTGAAGAACCTTGGAGTATCCTGGAAGACTTGTTTTCACTTGTCCTTTGGAGTAGCTACAAGGTGTCTGAAAAATCACTTGTGTCTAAGAGGAGATCAACTCAGGAGACAGTTGTTTTAAATCTGAGGTGGCTTTTAACTGGGTGGGTGTGGGATGTGCACTCACCTCTAACCCTGCCACTCTTGGACTCACCTTCTGCCATGCTTTGTGCGGCAGAAGGAATTTCTCTATCATAACAAAGCTCTCATGACTAAATGTGCTTGATTCACTGAAGTTGTTGTATTCACTGCAAACAGCTCTACAAGACTCCACCAGAGTTTTTGTGCTGCACGTGCCAAGAACGTAGGGTTTAGCTGCCAGGATTTTAAAGCTGCCAGTCCTCTCTATCTGATAGATAGCTCTACATTCCCAAATGTTTGGCACTTCGTGTCTAAGAGTGAATGAAGTTGTTTAATGGTGGAGGATCTGAAAATCCAAAGGAAAACTGGAAGCTGTCAGACACAGCAGGACTAGGAAAATAGGCAATACTGCATTTGCTGTCAGATCAAAGCCCAGCTTTGTTACAGCTGCATGTGTAGGACATGCTGTGGTCATTCATGGATTTCAGTGCAGTCTTCTTTGATCAGTTGCATATACACATACACACATTTTTATCAGGTAATGGTGTTAGGATGTGTTATTCCACTATGTGAAAAATGCTGTCACAACAGAGCTGTGTAGCATGGGAGTGTTCTGTGGCATGGATGTATTATTTATCCTAAAGCCAGTGACCTATGAATGCCCCAAACCACGTGTAATTTTACCACTTATTAAGAAAAATGTGTCTCATAAATTATGGGATTCTACATTTCGTTGCTCCAGAGACAAAAAAACTGTTTTACAGCTGGCACTGAGTTAGTCCTTATCACCTGTGGGGAAATTCTCAACTGCATTTATGGAAGAGAAAGATAAGGCACATGTAATGTAATTGTAAGCAAGAATTTGCTCTTTCTTTGGCACTCCCTTACTCCTTTGCTTTAACCACTACTTTGTGATACTTCTATTTCAAATTACTTTTTCCATCCCAAATCAGCTGAATGTGCCTATGAAAAAGTGCCCAGCTTTGGGATTGAAACTCTGTTAACTTTCCATGTTGCAGAAGAGGATTTTAAAACAAAATTAAGCTCAGATTTTAAATGGGTGAGGAACACTCAAGCTGTTTTTAACAGTATTGCAACAAAATTCACTCCAGCTGCTAACACGTGGGATCATGCCAAAACTCACTTTCTGTTCATGGAGTCCAGTCCTTTCCCTGCTGCTGTCGTGTGTGTGTGTGATCATTCTCTTTTGGATAAAAATCTGTCCTCAAATTCTGGGTAGCACTAAGAACATAAAGAGCAAATATCTGCCTGCTAGAAGCAGCTCGAACACAAAGGCTGTTGGCTAAATAGGTTTATGCTCTTGTAGGAGCATTAACAATAAAGGCTAATGGACACTGGATTGCATTAATGAGAGCAGAGCCAGCAGGTCGAGGGAAGTGATTATTTCCCTCTTTTTGGCTCTTGTGGAGCCACATCTGGAGCTCCTTCCCCTGCAGCAGATGCCGAGACCCTGGAGGGAGCCTGGCGGGGGCTGGAGCCGGCGGTGCCCCCCGGGGCCGAGGGAGAGAGGGGATGGAAGGGGTCTCTGTGCTTTATAACCACCCAGCTGGTGGCTGGAAAGACTCTTCTCAGAGGTGCACAGCAAAAGGAGGAGAAGCAACTCTTAAAACTTGCAACAAGGCAAAGCTGTGTAGGTATGAGAGGATAAAAAGTGTTTAACTGCCCAGGAAACTTGGTTAAAGTTTAGCTGTATAAAGCCTGGCAAATCCTGATGTAGGAAGATAGCCTCCCTCTGAACAGGAGCTGGAACTGGAGACCTTCTGAGCCTGCTCCCAACCAAATTGTTTTGCCATTCTGCAGAAGAGAGCCCAAGTTGAAGGTTGCATCAGTCGCTGTGGTCCAGAAATCTGCACACATTTAATGACTGATCTTGTTCTAAGATGTGAGAGGGATTAATAGCTGACATCAGTAAGAGTGGCAGAGGTTGTGTGACACTACCAGTATGGCTTTTATTTCTGTATCACCAGTTAATTTCATGGCAA
>JAHLSL010000016.1:5594713-5622987 GCA_025920805.1 Petroica traversi
TGCCTGATACTTAATGCCTGATACTTAATGCCTGATACTTAATGCCTGATGTGCTGCTGTGTACAAAAAACTGTGGAGGTCGATTTTTACTCACCTGTAAAGCTCAGTTTTCAGGAATTTCAATCTTTGGAGGTGTCTCAGGGTTCCTAAAAACGTAGAAGTGTGCTCAACACTGCTCTGGTTTGAGAGTGACAGGCAGGAGAGAGGGCAACGAAAAAGATACTGCCTTGTCCTCAAATAAGAAGAGAAATGATTAAAAATACTGTGAAGAACAGAAAGACCTAACTCCTTAAATACCATGTCTTATAAATCTCACCCTGCTTGGCTCCATTTGCTGCACGTTCTGGCCATTTCATTTATAGGATAATTAAGGGATTTACCTTTAAAAGGTCCTGGGTTTGTTTTCAAATCTAAGCATTCCAGCAGTTAGGTGTGAGCCAAGGGATTTACAGGCAGCAAACAGCCTACGTGAGCTGCATTTGCTGGAGGGATGGAGAGGGGCTTTCCCTCTCCTGCATGTCCTGGGAGGCAGGAGCTGGGGGCTCTGGGAAGGCTGGGACAGCTCTGGAACAGGAGTGTCCTGCCTATGTGGCAGGAGATTTGCATTTAGGCACCATCCATATCTGTCCTCTGACGCACGAGGAGCACACGTGTCATGAAACAATGCAACTTAGAAAGTCAATGCGTGGGTTGGCCAGATGGCTTTTATCAGCCAAAATGAACTTGCTTTTTCCTTTCTCTCCCCCTTTCTCCTCCAGAAGCCCTTCAGAGACCAGTAGTGTCAGACTTTGAGCCGCAGGGGCTGAGTGAAGCAGCTCGCTGGAACTCCAAGGAAAACCTTCTGTCCTGCCCCAGTGAAAATGACCCCCATCTCTTTGTTGCACTGTATGATTTTGTGGCGAGTGGGGACAACACTCTCAGCATAACTAAAGGTAAGGTCACTGGCCAGAATTCCACTGGGAGTGTGGAAAAAGGTGTAGGAAGGAAAGTCACTATGAAATAATTAAGTTTTACACCAAACCCTGTGGAATTTGTTTTGCTATGGGAAATCATCTTAAACAAATACAAATATTTCACGAAGTCATAACCTTTTTAAAGGTTATAACTGCCTTTTTTATTGCACTGGGCAAGAAACTGTCAAAACTAAAGTCTCCATTAGGAGCAAGAATTTGAACTGAGAAATTAAACTAAGCTGATTTTGGAGGCTGGCCTCATAGTTTCACAGTTCTCCAAAACACGGTCCCTGAATGAAAAATAACTGTACAGATATGAGGACCTGAAGGATTGAGTAAGAAAACATGGTATGTATTCCAAGTCACATCTACTTACCTTCATAATTGAAATTATTTTTGTATTGTTTACCCACTCTAGTTCTTTCCTAGCTCCAACAAGCCAACTCAATTCAAATAAAATTTGCTGGAATCATTTTTTAAACTCAAGCAGTATTGGAGCTGGTGCAGAACTGCAGGAGAGCCTAAAAATTTGAAGCATGTGACTTTATTTGGCTTGGAGAGGTCCACTGAAGCTTGAAGAGAAACACATGCTCCCTGCTGAGTCAGATACCTATTCTTATAGGAGATTATTTAATGATCTGTTGGGCAGAAGGAACCTCTCTTCATCCTCAGCTCCCGGGCTTGCTATGTCTAAATCCATTTTCTTTTCCCCAAGGCGAAAAGCTCCGCGTGCTGGGCTACAATCACAATGGGGAGTGGTGCGAGGCACAGACCAAGAACGGGCAGGGCTGGGTCCCCAGCAACTACATCACGCCTGTGAACAGCTTGGAGAAGCACTCGTGGTACCACGGGCCGGTGTCTCGGAATGCTGCCGAGTACCTGCTGAGCAGCGGCATCAACGGCAGCTTCCTGGTGCGGGAGAGCGAGAGCAGCCCCGGGCAGAGATCCATCTCCCTGCGCTACGAGGGGCGTGTCTACCACTACAGGATCAACACTGCCTCCGACGGCAAGGTAGGCTCCGGGCTGGGCAAACCTTGCTGGGATACTCGGTCTGCCTCGAGGTCAAGCAGTAGGAATCGAGCTGAGCAGTTCTGAGCTGTGGTCACGGGGTTCATCATCTGTAGTTACAGTAAAATGGGAGATTCTGACGTGGCTGGGGCAAAGCAGTTCTGTTCCTTCAGCAAGCTGTGTAATACATCTGTACATCTTTACAAATTAGAAAACAGTAGAGTTTAATCAGAGCAGAATCTAGTAGTGCATTAATAAGAGATTCTGAGAATTCTTGTCCCTTATGTTCAAAAGATAATCTCTTTGACTGTCAAATCAGAAAAGTCAGCACCTGTTGCTAATAATCCTATAAATATTAGGGACACAAAACTTTCTGAGCTATTCTGCAGTATTTTTAACTACTGTTTTGATTTCTCTACAGTATTTCAGCGTGATCATTGGAGACGGGTAGGCACTTTCACTTTTATATGGGCTTTGTCCCCAGTTCCTTCATTTTTTCCCTAGATTGTTGTGTGCTGTAGCAGTATTGCAATGCTGTGCTTTGTGGATGCTGCAGAGAAATGTTAGCATAAAAGTGTAGTTTTTCACAGATTTTTGTTTTAATTTCATGGAAACGTTTCTCCTGGCATTGGATTTCGGAAAATGTTTTCTTACAAATCTATTTTAAGCAGTGTCTCTTTAGATCCTTTTCAGAAGTTGAAGTGTGAGTCTGGAGCATGGCTGCTGAGGCTCTTCTTGCCAGCATCTAATAGATGAATGATTCTGTGCCATTAAATTTCTTCAAAAGGAAAAAAATAGAAGTAATCAAGTATAGTAGCAGTTCACTGTGCCAAATTTTCTCTTGTCCTATAAGAGCTTTACTCTTCTTACAACAATTCTGACAGCAAAATCTTTAGAATGAAAATATAGGCAACCAGTACACTGTGTTTCCTATTTATCAGACTCACCACTCTAAAACCTCCAGTTAGATAACCAGATTTTATTCAGTGATGAAATACTTTTTGTCTGCTTTAGCAAATGGGTTGTAATTGAGATGATTCTAAACATATTTAAAGCAATATATTTGATTTTCCGACTTACGGTGCTTTGATTCTTCCTTCTCCCTCCCATGCAGACAATCTCTGTGGTCAGCATCAGCTCTGTGAAGTGCTGACATGCAGCATTACTTGAAGGACTTCATGGCAATCTGGAATATTATTCGTCCTCCTGTCTCTGTAGTGGATATTCCTCCTATTCCCATAGATGCTGGCAGATGAGCAGGGCTCACACGTGAACGTTTTGAACCGAAGGCTCCTTGGGCTGGTGTAAATAAGCTTGTGTCCATGAGGAGATAGCACATGTTCTCTGTTTGAGCTGTAATAGGGTTTGGCATATGAAGGCTTTCATCCCAGCAGAGCTGTTTTCATCCCAGAAAAACAGTTCTGCAGAGCTCCAGTAATCCATTCAGGTCTGTGTTAGCCAGGTTAACTGTTCATTTTCCACAAAGTTGCTTGCATTGGTGTTCTTGAGAAAAAGTGCAGGTTGGAGCAGTTCACTAAAGCAGGTCTGCAGCTCATGGCAGTTGGAAATACAAATCTGAGCAGCAGCAGTGACCGAGACCTGTTGCTTTTGGGCATTGCAGGATCAAGCCAAGAGGTAGCCAGAGTCCTCCTGATGCTGTGCCAAGTGCCAGCATCCCTGCAGAAGGTGCAGTTTGCCAGGTCCATGCATCGTGTGCTGCAGTTCACAGCCTGGCGGGTTCAACCCCATCGGTTTCAATTTGCGTGGGCAGTGAATTGCAACATCTTAGCAGCAGATGTGCTGCTGGGCTGGGGACACTGTGCTCTTCCAGCACCCTGTCCCTGGCTGTCAAAGCTGAGGAGCTGGGAAGAGGAACGGCCAATATGCCTGTTTGTCCCTCTGCAGAGTGGAGGCTGCTGGAGCAGGTCCTGCTCTGAGCTGCTTGTGTCACACTCTGTTTATTCTGGCTTTGCAGCAGATCATGGCCCTGCTGGAGGAGAGCTCTTACCTTCAGTGCCCTGAGCACCTGGGCCCTCCCAGCCTGCTGTATCATTAGTCAGCCTGTCCAGGGAGTTCAATATCCCCCAGTGCTGCAGTAAGGATGAATGGCTTTGGTGGGATCATATCCTGTGCCTGACAGAACACACTTTGGGAGAAAGAGGTATTAGAGGAACATGTGGAGCAGCTGCTGCTCAGCACAGTGGTGTGTGCTGCATTGCAAAACTTTACCCAGACTTTTTCCTTGGGGGAGAATTGAAGGGACTAGGAGCAGATCAGAGTTTTGTACATCTTAATTTTAGTACAAATGATACTGAATGCATTTGCATTCAACAACTTAAAAAAAGTTCCTCTGGGAACTTTATTTCCTGCTTTAATGGGTCATATTTTTCTGGACCACCCTCTAATGTTTTTTTTTGTTGGTTGGGGGTTTTTTGAGGAAGGTACTAAAAGTGACCTTTTTTTGATTTGGCTGGCACAGTCAGGCAGTCATCTGGTAAACCACTTCCGTGGTACAGAGGACTTGGTTTTCCTGACTTGATAGTACTTGAGGGAAAGCCTCCTATTGAGAAACCCAACTGAATAAACAGCCTTATCCAGCCAGTTCTTCAAATCCTGCTGTCCTCAGCATGAAGGAAGCAGGACTGGGATCCTGCTTGAGTCTCTTGGTTCTTCCAGTGGCTGAACTGGATGCAGACTTGAAGCTTCATGGATTTTTTGGTGTGGATGTTCAGTTTTGTCTGCTGAGTGGGGATGCCATTGGATTCAGGATGTGCTGAGGTTAGCATGGACCAGTTCAACCACCTGTATAAAATATCCCAGCCAGGAAAAGGAGATGTGGTCTGGTTGCAGTAGTGCAGATGAGCAGCCCATTTGTGCAGGCTTGCACCCCTTGGAATAGGACTGGTGTTTATGATTTGTTTGATACACAGAAATGGACCAAATAATGTCTCAACACTGTAGCCAGGAAGCAAACTGTGTGAGTCCCTACAAAACTCATGTGCTGGATCTGTCACCTGTGTAAAAGTACAGTCAGCAGCACAACATGGTTTTCTGGTTGGATGTCATCAGTGAGAGGTTAGAAAAAAACTGCCTACAGAATAAACACATTTACTAGTGGAAGTTTATCTTAATGTAAATGGAAAACTTAATGAGTGTTAAGGCATGGAGTGTTGTTTTTGTGGCCTGGACAGGGCCGTCCTCTTCTGTCCTCATCCTGCCACAGGTTTTCTCTGAAATCTTTGGCCATTTATTTAGCTTCTTTCTCTTTCTATAACAGGAACATACAATCTGTCACACTAAATACAGATATCTCTAATTTTCATGAGATATAAGTTTTCATAAAACCATGGGGGAGCTTCCTTCTCCACACCTCTAATACTTCCAAGTAATCCTGGAGTTCAGCTTTTTCTACATCTATATTTTTAGATTTTAATTCTCAGTGTAACATGGGAACTGCTCATACCACTGCAAGCTTTTCAAGTTGTTCCAAAACAGGCATGGCTTGTTTTAAATTATGGTTGTACTGGCTAATGCTTGGTCACTCACACCAAGCAGCTGTAACAGCCTCTTAAGTTGTCACTTTTCTGTTCTCAGAACATCTGGTTTAAGGTGATTTCACCTGTTTGACTATGAAAAGCATTGTACATTTTTTCTAGGGATTTTTTTTGTTTGTTTGAGGGGGTTTTTTTAGCCATAGTGTTGAAATGAGATTTGGTCCAGTTACCTGGTCTTTACCAGAAGAATATCTGACTCATTTTGCTATAAAGTTGTGAACGTGCTCCACAGGAGATTGCTATTATTTTCCAGAGCTCCGGTACAAAGACTTCAATTAAGTCCGAGAGTGGTTTTGTCCCTTTTTTCTCTTGCAAACACAGCTCCATTTTTTGTTGGACACACTCTTTTATTGCTGGAGCTTCACAGATGCATTTTCTTTTTCCATCCAAAAATTCTGTCTAGGTGGAAGAAGCAGAATTTGACCCTAAGTCTGGGATTTTTGGATGCCTGGCAGCCCCGTCAACTTCCCAGCCTCCTGAAATCCCAAACAGATGGCCACTGCACATGCAGAAACTGTTGAGTGTACATCCAACGTGTCAGAAGCATTTGGGAAGTTTGATCATGGCTGTTGGCTTGTGATGTGAGCAGTAGGACCAATGTATGGACTGGACAGGAATTTGGGTGGCCAACCTGGTGCTGCTCTTCCTGCAAACTTGTCTCTTGCCAGACCTCGGTCCTTTGTGAGAAATGGAGCTCTTCCATCTGTGTCTGTTGTAGGCTAGGCTGTGATGCAAAATGCACTTTGATACAAAGATTTCTCCCTCTCCTTGAGGTGTAACCAGCACTTTTTAAATAATTAAATTTCTAGCTTTTTTCACCTTGCGTGAAGACTGGGCTTGAGGATGAAAACTGGAAACACACAGCTCTGGTGGGAGGGAGTCAGTTGCCCGTTATCTTTAGTGGGATTTTTGGCTTAAAATGGATCTTCTGTATAAATGTTAAGAAGGTAACAAATATGGGTTATCATGCCTCACAGCAGGTTTTCATTCAGTGGTAATGATTTTCCTTCTGTCCTATTGATCAGTGCCCATCACAGGGATGGAGCAGAGCAGCTCCTGAGTTCATGCAAACCTCTGCAGGAGCTCGGGCCTAAAGCAGGAAAACTCAGGTTTGCCAATGATGCTTCTAGGAGAATTTAGACAGGTGAAAATGTCACAACCCAGACAGTAGTAGTGAAATTGAGACACTGAGGGGGAAAAACCCCCTCACACTCACCAGGAAATGTCCCACAATCTCTGCTGATGAGCCTTCTGAAAAAAGGCATCCCAAGCAACAGCATGCCAGTGTAGTGCTATTTGCAGCCATTTCTGCCCTGTTGTTTTGGCAAAGTGCATGTGTTTTCTCCCGAATCCATGCCTTTCCCATGTAAGCATTGATTGTTGTGGACTCTGGAGCTGGTTACAGAGCTTGTGGAGCTCACAGTTCCTTGGCTCGAGTAGAAGCAACGCCACGCTCCGCTTTCACAATTGTACAAAGCGGTTCCTGTGTACGAGCTCTCCGAGGGGCACCACCTGAACAAGCTTTTCCCTTCCCCTTTGGTTCCCAGCTCTACGTGTCCTCAGAGAGCCGCTTCAACACCTTGGCAGAGCTGGTCCATCACCACTCCACGGTGGCAGATGGGCTCATCACCACTCTGCACTACCCGGCGCCCAAGCGCAACAAGCCCACCATCTACGGCGTGTCCCCCAACTACGACAAGTGGGAGATCGAGCGCACCGACATCACCATGAAGCACAAGCTGGGTGGAGGCCAGTATGGAGAGGTGTATGAAGGAGTCTGGAAGAAGTACAACCTGACAGTGGCTGTGAAGACTCTCAAGGTAGGGCTCGGTCTCGGAGCGTTCCCCATTCAGCAGGAAGCAAGTTCAGGCTGGCTGCCTGCCTTCAGTTCTGGTTAGGTATTTACGTTGATGGTGGCCCTTCCTTTGTGTGCTGTAGAGTATTTTTGAAAGAGCTTGATCCTCTTATGGTTTATATGGTACTTATGACACTTATATCTGAACAAAGAAGGATGTTGACAGCACGCTTTTTACTCAAGAATGGATGAAACTTTAGAAAAGTAAATAGTGCCACGGTGTCTCGTGTTTGGGGTGTGGTAAAGGTGAGCTGTTCACTGATGAGCACACCAGCACAAGCTGGTGTATTAAGGAAAACCGTGGATTGTGAGTCAGTAAACATAAAATTCAAAGGCTGTGCTTCAGGGAGGCTTTACATGTTTTGATTTTCTGTCTTATGTGGTGTCTTTCCCAAAAGACAAGCTCCCTGTGTACCTGAAGTCTTAAGCAACTGTTCACAGCTGCTTCTTATCAAAAGACACAAGAAGAGGAAAAATGGTATGCAAGCTAAGGTATATTAAAATTCATAAGTAGCTTTAATGAAGAAGTGGATAATCAGTTCTGTTTCTGGCTCTGCTCCCTGATTTCTGTATCTTGGTTTCCTTGTCTCTTGAAATGCAAATAGTGCTCTGTGAGTTCGTAAGGTCATTGCTTAATTCATCTATGTTTATAAAACTGTCTTGAGATCTTCTGGCACCATCTGCACACATTGCATTTGATTGCTTAATAGGAGTTTATGCGAACTTGACACCATGTTCTCTCTCCTCGAATGGGGACATGGTTTGGTCTTGCAGAAACAAACAGAACTGAGCGTTTCGTTTGTTTCTTTTTGGTTTTTTTGCAATGGAAATTTTGAAGTGGAGAGAACTGTGTAGATACTTTAGTGTCAGGGGAAGAACCTTTCCTTGATTTGGGGAAAATATTTCTTCCTTGCTCTCCGAGCAGTGGCTGCCTCAGTACTTCTGGGTTGCCATGGCTGCAGAAAGTATTTTCATTTTGGCCTTTTCTGTACTCTGGAGGCTCCTGCTGCTGCTCCCAGCGGGGGAGTCCAAGTGCTGCTTGCACAGGGAGCGAGTGACATCTAGTGTTGTCCCTGCTCGGGATTTCTCAGAGCCTTGTGGTGCAGGTGAGCTGGGATGTGACCTGGTTCAGCAAAACTCCTGCTTGTCCTGAGGAGAGCTCAGCTCTTTCCTGGAGCACTGCTTGCAGTAGCATCTTCCTGCTGCTGGTTGCAGCGTGAGGATTCCTGATGTTTTCAGACTTCCCATCTTGCTCCGAACTGAAGTTGTTGCTTTCATTCTCTTCTCCCTAAAACCCATCAACAAAGACAAATTGCATGTTATCCTATCAAATCTGTTTGTGCAAAGGAGAAACCTTAATACAGACTATGGCTGTTTCAAATATATCAAATAAATATTTAATGAAAGACGACTAAAGTGGTTCATAATGTAGTATGGAGCAGCAGGTTCCACTGGGGAGTGTACGAACAACCAAGAAGAGAGCTGAGAAACACTTCAACCTGCAATTATGCACACTAAAACCATCCTTAAAAGCAAATTTATAATCCACCTTCTTTAAATCCATTAGTCTACTGCCTGACAGGTGGGATTATAGCTTTCTTCAAAGTTTTGGGAAACATTTTAAAATCACATTTATATCCCAGTTCTACTGGGAAAAACAAGCCTTTTGCAGCTTCTGCCCAAATCTTGAGATGACTCATTTTATTTTCCTTTGAGAGAATGTTTTTCAAAACTTTGTATGATTCTTCTTGCTCCTTCCCCATCTACCTCACATATCTCTATACAAAAGATAAAGGAGAGCGAAGACTAAAAGAGAGAGGGGGAGAAAAGTCCTTCCAGCATCTTTTTGAATAATGATGCTTACGAACACCCATTTGTTGTTCAGTTTTCTATCCAGTGTCTAAAGATAGCTCATGGCTGGCACAGAACTGGAGAAGCAGCAATCGAAGCAGCACATGCTGTGCCTCAGTGTTCATCTGGAGAGGGCAGGACCATGTTTTGGTGCCTGTTAAAATCCATCCCTGGCAGCTCAGTGAGCATCAGTATTTATCAGGACACTCTGAATTTTTGCTTTTACCCCCAAATTGGACAGGAGCAGAAGGCAGTGGCTGCAGGGACAGGGAGCTCTGTGACCTGCACTGGACCAAGTGCAGCAGGTTGTGACTGTGGCCACAGCTGGTTCTCCTGAGGGCCATTTAATGGCTGAGCTGCTGTGAGCTGGTCAGCTCAGCACATTTCTCACTGCTCACCTCGCCTCTGCTGCCACCAGGGCTGCCTCTGCTTTTTCTTTTGATTTATTTTTTTTTTCTCTCTCCTTTATTTTTTCCCCAGCAGAGAAGCCTGTGTTTTAAATTAGACAACATGTAACCCTGGTGTCCCTTACTGCCATGGCATGGCCCTGTGCTGTGCTGGGAAAATGCTGTACAGCCAGAAGTATTTTATTTCTGCCATGGTTTAGTATTGTGGGAACTGGAAGCCACTTAAGCTTGGTCCTTTGCACAAGATCAGGTTTTCAGAGAGATCATTGCTACAGTGGTTCTCTGTATGTGTCCTTCCTATTAATATGGTCACTGAGAGGTAAGAAATCTCAAACTGTGGAGCAGCTATGCAAAGGACAAACCTTTCAAGGTTTGTGTAGCATGAATAAGACAAAGGTGTATTTAGGATTATTTTGCAACCTGGATTATTAACCTGGTTTCCTTTGCCAAAGAGAACAGTTTAAGGTTCTGCTCACAAGGACCTTTGGACTATTAGTTTTGACAGTGTGTTGAGCAAATCACAGCTGTCAATCAAGCTAATTGGCAATGAATAGTAAATGATTGAATGGAAGACTGGATTGAATGAACATTGGAAAAATGTTCTCAGTGCTAAGTGCAGAGCAGGGAGCTGGCTGGATCTCACAGTGGCAGCCCACTGTTATCGTTCTCACCAGCAGCAGTAAATCCTTTCCAATCCTTCCTTAAAACATTTTGTCCATGTAGCCTGTCAACATTAATCCATCAATGAAAAAAAATATGGATATAGAAAGAAACATTGCTTTAGGAATAGATCTGTATTTTTGTACCACTTTGAAATGACCTTCCGGCCATTTGGGGCGTATTTGCTTCAGAAAAATAAGTCTTTTGAGCAAGATTGTATCTTCCTTGGTTTTGTGCTGTGCCAAGTAACTTCATGGTGCCCAACAAATCGGCAGTGACAGTCTGCCCAGCGTGCATACGTCATGGGTCAGGCTCTAAATGCCAGACAAGAATCTGTGAAACCTTGGGCTCTCAGTCACTCTGCGGCTGCCACCGGTCATGCCTTCCTGACTGAGAGGGGATTTCTTGTTCCTGCCCAGTGAACCCAAGGGCCTGCATTTCAGTACCCTCTCAAGCATTTGATTGTGGTGTATCCTTTCTTTTATGTTCATTCTTGTTCCTTTTCTGTACTTTTTATTTCATGTTATCTTCTTTTTCCCCTATCAGGAACAAGCTTGTTTTTCCTTTTCAGCTCCTGAATGTTCTGTGAGAGACCCTTCACAAAAGAGATATGGATTTTCTTGCCCCAGAAAGCTCAGCTAGTATGAGAATTACAAAATATGTATTTTAAAAATCATACAAAAAAATTAATGTTTGTAACTCCCTGGCTTTGTGTTGTGGCTAGAGGGAAAAATTACCGTGCGAGAACTGTGGTTTACGTTTGTCAGTTTGCAGGGGTTTTTTTTGTCCTCATACAAAAATCTGTTCCTCCTTTGTGTACACTGCCTTTGCCAAAGCTTTGTCATTGTTCTGCAGGAGGATACCATGGAGGTGGAAGAGTTCTTGAAAGAAGCTGCAGTAATGAAGGAGATCAAGCATCCAAACTTGGTGCAATTATTAGGTAAGTGATAAATACCAAGCAGAGGGATTTGAACTAAACCCTTGTGCAGTGATATGGATGTTAAGGAGCAGATAAGCTGCTTACCATACCAAGGCTTTAAATACAGACACTTATTGTCTGGCAAAATTCACAATTTGTACCACTAATACATGATTTTTAATGATCTCGTCTCCCTAATGTTTAATTTGCCAGAGCCTGAAGCAGAAAATTAAACCCCCTCTATTAACCACTTCAAAGCAGAATCCATTCTTTCCGTGAGTCCCATTTTTCTGCCTTCTGGAGGTACAAATTGCCCTCGAGCACAAAACCTGAAGACTCACTGATATTTTCCAACATTCATTGTGAAATTTATGTTGTTCCCCCAGGGGTGTGCACACGGGAACCTCCTTTCTACATCATCACAGAGTTCATGACGTATGGGAACCTGCTGGATTACCTGAGGGAGTGTAACAGGCAGGAGGTGAATGCTGTGGTGCTGCTCTACATGGCAACTCAGATCTCCTCAGCCATGGAGTACCTGGAGAAGAAAAACTTCATCCACAGGTAGGAAGGACAGCGAGCACCCTTGAAACTTGAGCACAGAATAGCCCATGGTGTATATTCCTGCCTTTCAGGCTATCACAGCATTGATTGGTGTTGTATATTTAACACACTAGTGCATATCTGGCACAGTCTATTAACTTGTCCAAAGGATGGGTTTTCTCTCAGGGTTTTTCTCTTGCCTTTGAAGTAGATGCAGGTGAAAGACAGATCAGAACTTATATCTTTTGGGCAAGGCCTTAAATGTGAATTTAAGCCCAAAGTAATGGACTTTTAATGGACCAGATAAGCCACTTCCTTGTTTCCACCAGCCTTTCAAAGCAGCTGCAGTTGATGATGCTGGATGTGTGCAGGAGAATCACAGCAGAATCACCCTCCGAGCACCGCCTCAGCCCCTGTTCCTTCTTGTTTGATTCACTTTGTTTTCCTCTGCAAGGATTGTTCCCTGCTATTGTCCAGATTGTGTATTCACTTTAATAAGCATCTCTGCTGTCTTAAAAGTCTCAGGGACTCTGACCTTTAAAGTGTGCTGCAATTATGGCTGGAGCTTTGCGTTCCTCGTCTGCAGGAACGGGCTCCTGGCAATATAATGACACATCCTGCACCAGGGCTGGAGAGTGGCTGAGCTTTGTACAAGATGCTCTCGGTGTCGTGGCATGACCTTTCCTGCCCAATTAACTGGAATATGGAACTAGCACGTGGTTTTTTTCATAGAGACAAATATGAAGCTCGTGTGTAAAGTTCTAGGTGCTCTTCTAAGGCATGAGTTGCCTTTGCTGCTTGAAAGGCCTGGTTAAATGCTGCTATCAGTCAATAAATTGAACAGCGAGGCTGCCAATTAAAATTTCCAGCCTTTGATTTGCTCTGTTGAAAGGATTTTGTCCCTTCAGCCTGCAGGAAGTAAACTTTAAAAACTCCTTTGTGTGGATCTCATTTGTCTTCCCTGCCATTAATTTAATTCCATTTCCTCTTACTTCTGATGACCCATTTATCTAAAATAAATAGCAGCGTTTTTTCCTTATCAGCCACCCCCAAAACCACCTACCCAATTATTTGAAGAGTGTTGTCACAATTCACATCCTTGGATTCAAATGCTGGGCTCTGACCTCATTTAATGAATCAGGAAGAGGGTGGAATTTGATTATGGAGAGGAGCTTTTATTTAGATACACATTGTAGCAATCAGCATTGATAAGAAAGCACATTCAAAAACACTGTGAAATTTAAATGGGCATCTAGTAAGATGTTTTTAAATTTATTCCAATTGAGTGAAACAAGCAACAAAAACAGCAGTGTCTGCCTCATATCTAAAGATCTCACAGGAGCTTCCTGGTACAATCAATTTTTAGTTCAATGTGACATAATCTGGGAAAATGTTTTTAACAAAACCTAATATTAGGAGAAATGTACTTCTTTGCTTTACATTTTTATCCTCCTGAAGCATTTCCAAGGATGCAAACAGCACGTACAAGCCAGGGAAGTGCCAAATGCAATGTTCACATCTCTCACCCTGCTGGGGTGGGGCCAGTGGTGGAAAAAAATGCAGAGAAAAAGTTAAATTTGCGTATTGCCCAGACCTTTGAAAATTCCAGCACTGATAGCAGAGGCTCCAGCAGTTTTGTAAAGGCCAAACACTGGTTGTGAGCAAGTCATGTTGTAAAAGGTGGCACACCTGGGAGGTAATGCTGATGCTTGAGCAAGGGCTGGAAAAGGAGTTCTGGAGAATGACTGGTGTTGGCTGGGGGGACTGAAGTGCTACAGAGGTGGGCAAGAAGTGAGGAATTGAAACTCGGTTTATTCAGTGCTCATCCCCAGCTATTGATAAGTTGAGCACTGACATTTCTTTGAAATATTTTTATCCTGAGGGTGGCAGCTTTTATTGAAAGTGAGGGGGCTTCTTGAAGCTCTCACTTCAAATTAGAATAAAAAAAAAAAGTTCAGTTGACAGCCTTACGAAGACAGAATGGAAAATAACTTTCCCTCCTGTGTGTGTGCGTGTAACTCCAGAATTTCTGTGCAATATTTGGATCAAAATAACCACACAGGCCCAGGTTTCTTCAGGAACAGCAGGCTGCCTCGCTATCGCTAAAAGTGAGATGGTAAAGACTTCTCATTGCCTATTTTTGGTCTTCTTTTTAGGGACCTTGCTGCCAGGAACTGCCTTGTAGGGGAGAACCACTTGGTGAAGGTGGCAGACTTTGGCCTGAGCAGGTTAATGACAGGAGACACCTACACTGCCCATGCTGGAGCAAAATTCCCCATCAAGTGGACTGCACCAGAAAGCCTGGCCTACAACAAGTTCTCCATCAAATCCGACGTCTGGGGTAAGAATTTGCATGGACAAATTAATGCAGATGATAGACTTATTTTCCAGGGCTGTGAAATGAGGCCATTGTGGAGGATATCAGGAGGGAGCAGCAGGTTCCCTGGTTTGAGTTGTTCTATGAGTTTGTCAGAGTGCAGGTGTTCATCTCTGCTTGGGCAGCCTCAGAGCAGAGCACTGAGAATTCTGACCTGGTTTTATGTATTTGAGTTGTTGGCAAATAGGAAAGTAAAGGATACTGTAGTGTTTATAGAAATGTATGAAATGGGGCTGGGGAGCACCTGTGTCACTGCCTTGATGGAGTTCTGATCCAGGACTGTGAAGTGATACATTGTTATGTAGCCAAAAACTTCCTAACTACTTGAAGGAATAAGGAGTCTGGTTCGTTTTATGTTTAAAAAAAATAATTATGTGTATATATGTCTAGTGATAGCTCCAAGCTTGTCTTTCTGCATTTTAAAAGAATAATCTGTGGAATGAGATGAGGAGAAGCAGAGGGAAAATTTGATGACAAGTGGTTATTGAAGAGCCCTGAAGTGCTGGTGATAAGAGTAGGCTTAGCTAAATGGAGCTATATTGTATCAAATCTGACCACAGAAAATCTCATTGTACTTTTATCAGCCTTTCTTTGGGTTTTATATCTCTGCCATAGCTGTTGGTCAAATTCTCAAAAGTGCCCAGTGACATGAGATAGAAGTTTGTGGAATGTGGTCCCAAAGGCACTTGGAAAATGATATCCTGAGCATCTTCTATATATAAACCACCAGACAGTAGTGAAGCAGAGATTAACTTTTCTGCAGTTTGGGGGAAAATGTGCAGAGAAAGGCTTTATGTTGAAGCAACTTTTAGGTAGATGGCTGCTGTTTTGTTGGTGGGGGAGGAAAAGCCAAAACAGCCTCCCAAGGGGGATGTGATTGCTGACCAAGGTGTTTCTGCTGCTTTGGATTTCCATGAGGTGTTGGCTGCTGAGTATCTGCCACAGTCTTAGGATGTTGCTGTACTGCTGTGGTGGCTGCAGGATCCCTGTTGCATTCCAATAGCAGAGTACTTGGGGGAGGAAAGATCCCAAAGAAATCTGAGTATCCTTAGTTAGGGTTAATGTAACCTTGGGAAGCAGAGTTGGGGCTCTCATCAGAGATTAGCTGTTCCCGGAGGCCAGGGCTGCTGCTGGGCACGCCAGGATTTAGATGTTTTCACCTCACTGCCTCAAGACAGCAATCAAAGAAAATTGTGCACAGAAATGTCTAATGTAAATTGCCCTTGGTGGCATTGCCATGTAATGTGATGTGATTTCCTTACTTATGCAGAATTGTAATCGCTTTCTCTTCAGGTTAAGAACAGAATAGGGTGACTGAACTAATTACATGCAGGTTGTTGAACTGGTGTTGGGTTTATTCTGTGTGCCTGACTCCTGGGTTAGCTGCCTGACCCCGCTATTGACCTGCATCCCCACCGACTACTGCCACTTGAATGCCTGTTCCAAGACCCTTTTTGTCCTCTCCTTTTTCCTGTTCAGCTTTCCCTGGGACCTAAATGTCTCACCCTCACCGTATCTCATTGGTAGCAACTTCTGAAACTTTCCTCTCACTGCTGCCTCCCAGATTCCCCTCCCAGACCACACTGCAGCTAAACAAGGGCACCCCAAAAACACTGAGCTATTAAAATGTGCGAGTCCTCCAGGGACAGGTTGCAAATGAGAGGAGCTGTCACACTGAGGGAGCGGCTGCAGTGCAGCACTGAAGCGGTTTCAGCTAATCCACTGTGAAGTCTCTTAATTGTGCCTCTAATAGGACTTGAAGGATCTCAAGGCGTTCAGGTTTGAGACAACTGATACATTGAAAATTAGTCTAATTCTACCCTGTCATATCGCAGGAGACTTGTCTGTGCTGACGGAGGGGCTTGTTACGCTTCTTTAACATTTAAGCTGCTGCTGGGCATGGGATCTGAGCCACCCAGAGCTGGTCTAAGTGTGCAGCACTGTTTAGTGACTACTCCTACTAAACATCCTCTCAAATTCAAGATGAAAACAAAGCCTATTGATTTTTTTCCCTTTTTTTTTTCCCCTTCCCTCTTGTTCTCTACTGCAGCCTTTGGTGTTCTGCTGTGGGAAATTGCAACCTACGGCATGTCCCCTTACCCTGGCATTGACCTGTCTCAAGTCTATGAGCTGTTGGAGAAGGATTATCGTATGGAGCGTCCTGAAGGCTGTCCTGAGAAAGTTTATGAGCTCATGAGAGCATGTAAGTGTTTCTTAGCCCTGCAAATGATGATTTTTAGCTCTGCAGGGGTGCAATAAAAATGCAGGAATCTAGCTATGTACAGTGAGGCATGAGAACCCCCTGCCAGTTGCAGGGAAGCTGCAGTGCTGTGTGGAAGTGTTTGGTTAAAACTGCTTTCCCCAGAGGATGAACATGCTATGAAACCAGCTGTTCATCTCTGCTGGGAGCCCACAGGCCCAGAGAGGAGATTTGTTTTGTTGTGGATCTCAATGCTTCCTTTGTCTCCTTTTACCTGACAACTTGAAGAAAAGCTTGTTCTCCAAGAATGAAGCAGGAGCTTCATTTGGCTTCTTGCAGGACAGGCTCTTCACTGTGGCCTTTTGGTACGTGACTCAGTGCCCTGCACTTTTCCCCAGGAGTGCTCAGCACCTACTGTCACACACTGACACCAAAACCTGATTTAGGGAGTGCTGGGTGTCTGCAGCTGTCACTGAGCCAAAGTGGTTGCAGACACTCACCACCCTGTAAATCAGATTTTCATGTCAGTACTTTATCTCAGTGTATTGGAAGGCAAGTGTGATTTCTGGCTCCTCCTGGTGCAGGGAACTAACTGAGTGTTTGCTGCTGGAGGGAAGTTTTGAATGGTGGTGTGGTTTTTTTGTTTTTTCAGGCTGGCAGTGGAGTCCTTCTGATAGACCCTCCTTTGCTGAGATCCATCAGGCCTTTGAAACGATGTTTCAGGAATCCAGCATTTCGGATGGTAGGTCTGGCTCCCTGTTGGACCAGCAACTCCGGGGTTGGGGAAAGGGCTGACTGCATCCTTAACTCTGCCTGTAATTCATAGACTGCAGTGAAACTCAGTCCTGTGTGATACTACCTGGTGTAAATGATGTAGAAAGCAGTTATTTGTTTACCTGTGGTTTTTTTTTTCTGGGCAAACATCTCATTTTAAAGGGCCAAATGGCTGGATGGCCCCAAGGAACCCCTGTTTTGTGTTGTTTGCTTTTATTTTGTGCTGTTAATTCCAAACAGAGCAATAGTTTTTTTATCTTCGGTTGATTGCAGTGATTGTTTTTTTCTTCTGTGCATTGCAGAGGTGGAGAAGGAATTGGGAAAGAAGGGCATGAGGAGTGTAGTGAGCAATTTCCTCCAAGCCCCAGAGTTGCCAACCAAAACGCGAACATCGAGGAGAGCTGCTGAAAGCAAAGATGCCAACGAGGGCTTGGAGACTGCACATGCTCGAGGCCAGGGGGAATGTGGTAGGTTTTAATTAAAGTCATTATTCCTTCAGGAAATACAGGGGGAAACAAAATGCACATCTAGCTCCAGGCCCTCACGTAGGCAAGGCTGTGCCTAATAACAGGTGCCATCTCTCTATATCAGCGCCGTGTTTCTGGGTGACAGGCTGCTGAGTTTGCTGTCCTGGGTTCAGAGCTCCTTTTATTAGTTTTTGCAAAGGTAGGTTGTTAATTCTGGAGCCAGATACACAGAGCAGCTGGGAGTGCGAATCCTTAACTGGCTGAGGGACTGGTGATCTCCCTGCTGTTGCTTAGAGGAAACCCTCAGAGTTCTTTTAACTTAATGGCTGTTGCCTGCAGCTCCCCAAAGACCAGAGCCTGAGCATGGAACTCTCTGATCATATCCTCTTCCCATTCCCTGGCAGGAGCTATCAGTGGGATCTCCCACTGCATCTGAGTGCTGGGTAATCTGCTGTGTTCAAGCCACTTTACACTACCACACTGCATAATTTAAAGCAGGGTGATAGCTCGGGTTTAGCAAGCCCCATAAGGGAGGTTTCTTCACTGTTCCATCCTACCAGATTTGTGCTTGCAGCACAGAAGAGTATTACTCTTGGCAGGCACCAAAGATCATTTCAGTGAGGGACAAAGAGGTATTTACAGACTCTTCCATAAAATTAAACTTCCAATCAGTTTTTTTCAAGCACTTACCTTCCATTCCGAGGTAATAAAAGCAGTGGTAAAAAGGCTGAATGAGTACAGGAGATTTATATCTAGCTCTGTGTTTGAAAAACACGAATGTAAAATGAAATACAGTGGGGTTTTTTCCAGCTCCTGTTGAGGCTGCCTCTTCTGACCATTCATGTGATTGACCTCTTTTGTGTAATGTCGGATTCACCAGTAGTACATGTTTCAGTTACCAATGTCCATCTAGGCAAAGGAGGGGAAAAAAGAGGGGATTTAAAATGTCAGAAAAAGAAAGTATCAGTGACTCAGGAAGGAAGGTTATTTACCACGTATAGGAAATATAATTGCCTATTATTACAAGCTTTTGAAGTAAAATAATTTCATTTAAATACTTGAGGGCTTTGAGAAATTCAAGTACAGCAGGCTTAATATGATTTTAACATTATGCTGAGAATCATTTCACTCTTTACTGTGGAAGAAATTTTTTCACAATATAGTTTTATTGCAGTTTCCCTTCCAATTGTCAGTGTTTCCATAGCAAGTCCAGCGGTTGGAAGCTGATCCTCAGTGCTAGCTGCTGGTTTTCTCTGGATTTCTGCAGCTCCACTGTGTGCTCAGTAAGACCATAGCCTGGCTCTTCTGGCTGTCCAGGTCCCCCTGAGTCCTGTGGGAATGGTGTAACTGCAGTGTTCCTGTTCAAACGTGTTTTCCTCTCAAAGTACGCAAAACATTTTTTTCAAATTCTCTCCCCTCAACCAAAATCCATTCCTCAGCCAAAATCCTACCCATAGCATGATGATCACCAGTTTGTGACTAAGAAGCATCCTTCCTTATGACTCTGCTTCATCTCCCTTCTTGCTGCCTAGTCAAGCTGTAAATGTATATGCTGCCCTGCAGGCATTCCTGCTTTGGATTAGAATGCCATTGGAGTGCCTGGCCGAGGAACGAGCCCCTCTGTCAGTCAAACACAGAGACCTTCAGGACTCTCTATGAATTTATTATAAAGCATTATTCATTTTTAAGTACCGCTTGTAAGTGGAGAGAGGGTCACCCCATCACTTCCCTCTGCAGCAGAGCTGCTGAAGGAGGCTGGCACTGCCCCTTTTCTCTGTTACTGTACAAAGCTGAGCATCTTCACAATGGTACGACCTGAAGTGTCATCTCTTGATCTCGATTTCTGCTCATGAAACAGTTATTTCCATTCCCCACAAAGGATGACATCAGGAAAATGAACGAGGAGCCTGGGGATGGAGGTGGGTTACAGAGGTGCCTTATTAATTCAGAAGGTCAGTGATTTAAAAGACAGCAATAGCACAGGGACTAAAGCAAAGGCCTCTTTGTATTTATCTTCGTCACAGTGTGAAGTTTAGACAAGTCTCCAGATGTGAGGATGGGAATCTGAACACAAACGTGTAATGTTTGTATGTGGCTCTTCCAGTCAGAGACCCACAGGGAAAGTAGTTTGGCAGCCACCTCTGGAATGAATGGATGCAGGATCATGGACCATTTTCAGTCCAGGCTTGAGTGTGGCTGCACTTGCTTCATTTCTATTCTGAAGTTGTGTCTGTTTAGAGAACCTGCACCTTTCAGAGGTGCTGCAGTGGTTTGGTCCTGAAAGAAAATGGGTTATTCTGGCTCTTGGAGCAACACTCAGAAAACTTTCCTTTTCCCTTGCAGACCCCCTGGATCATGAACCTGCTATTTCTCCCCTGCTCCCACGGAAGGAGAGGGTGGCCCTGGAGAGCAGTTTGAATGAAGATGAGCGGCTGCTTCCGAAAGACAAAAAGCACAACCTCTTCAGTGCCCTGATCAAAAAGAAGAAGAAAACTGCCCCTACCCCTCCGAAACGGAGCAGCTCCTTCAGGGAGATGGACGGGCACCCGGAGCGCAGGGCGGGCGGGGAGGAGGAGTGCAGGGATGCTGGCAATGGGGCTTTCATTGCCCCCCCTGCAGACACAGCTGACCCCTCCAAGTTCCAGAGCCCAAGCAATGGGGCTGGTGTCACCAACGGGGTGGTGGCTGGGAACTCTGGGTTCTTATCTCCCCACTTACGGAAGAAGTCCAGCACGATGAGCAGCAGCCGAGGGGTGGCTGGTGAGGAGGAGAGCAGTTCCAGCTCCAGCAAGCGTTTCCTGAGGTCCTGCTCAGCCTCCTGTGTGCCCCACGGAGCGAAGGACACGGAGTGGAAATCTGTCACTCTGCCTCGGGATTTGCAGTCCACGGGACACCAGTTTGACTCCTCCACTTTTGGGGGGCACAAGAGTGAAAAGCCAGCTCTGCCTCGGAAGCGGGCGAACGAGGCCAAGACTGACATTGCTGTCAGGGGAACAGTGACCCCTCCTCCACGGCTGCTCAAGAAGAATGAAGAGACCACTGATGACGTGTTCAAAGATGCAGAGTCGAGCCCTGGTTCCAGCCCTCCCACCCTGACGCCAAAACTCGGCCGTAGGCAGCCTGCTGCCCCTCTGTCCTCCAGTGGGCTCCACAAGGATGATGGAGTCAAATCCAGTGCCTTAGGTACCACTGTGACCATGGACCAAGGTTCTGCTGCCAAACCCAACCCTGCTGGGTTCGTGGGGGCCAGCAAGGCTTCCTCTGAGGAGCCACGCCTGAGGAGGCTCAAGCAGACCTCGGAGTCGGCAGGGAAGGACAAAGGGAAGCTATCGAAGCTGAAACCAGCCCCTCCACTTCCACTGTCTTCATCCTCCATTGCCAAGCCTGGGAAGGTTTCTCACAGTCCCGGCCATGAAGCAGCAGCAGATGTGGTGTCTGGGCTGAAATCCAAACAGTTGACTCAGGTTGGAGAGGCTGCAGGCAGTGATGCTGTCAAGCCAAACCAGTCAGGGGAAGGTGTGAAAAAGCTGGGGATCCCCTCTGTACCAAAGCCACAGCCCTCTACAAAGCTGCTGCTGAGCACAGCAACCCCAGCTGCCTCCTCCTCATCCGTACCCTCTGCCCCAGGCGGGGAGCAGACATCATCCACAGCCTTCATCCCCCTCATCTCCACCAGGGTCTCGCTGCGGAAGACCCGGCAGCCCCCGGAGAGGATCGCCAGTGGCACTATCACCAAAGGGGTGGTGCTGGAGAGCACCGAGGCTCTGCGGCTGGCCATCAGCAAGAACTCTGAGCAAATGGCCAGCCACAGCGCCGTGCTGGAGGCTGGCAAGAACCTCTACACCTTCTGCATGAACTACGTGGACTCCATTCAGCAGATGAGGAACAAATTTGCCTTTCGGGAGGCCATCAATAAGCTGGAGAACAACCTAAGGGAGCTGCAGATCTGCCCGGCGACCGCCGGCAGCGGCCCCGCGGCCACCCAGGACTTCAGCAAACTGCTCAGCTCGGTGAAAGAAATCAGCGACATTGTTCAGAGGTAGCAAGAAACCAGGCTGAAAAACTAACCAGTGAATCAATCAGTCACAATGGGCCAAAGCCAGCTGTGAAGAGAGTAATGTGTGGACTGACCAAGGAGTGGGGCGTTCAGGTTAGGGCTGTGCCAAGGACGCAGACTGTGAATGGACACCCCAGCTCCAAAGGGCAGGGCTGTGTTCAGGAGGCTCTTCCCACCCTCTGAACTCATTCCCTGTGTTTCATTTACTTGTAATCGTCTTATCTGTGGAGTTCTTGCCTTGTGGACTACAAGTCTAAATGCTGATGTCACACCATGCCTTTTTATTAATATTTTATTGTTCTGGACTGACCGTTAAGACTGAAGCCAGACTGGTGGGCACTGAGATGCCATCCTCCTCAGGAGGACTTTGTACTGCATTTTCGTCCCCTCCCTCTGCCCCCCGTACATGAGGATGAGTGTTTGGATAGCAATACACCCACTGCATTTCTGGGGAGAGTTTGCCCAGCACGTGGCCCTGGCCCAAGTCTGACATTTACCTGACACTAATGCAACAGATTTGGTGCTTGGGAGGGGAGGGGGAAAACTGTTAATGGAAGTTTTTTTCTAATGACAGAATGCTACAAGTGGTGATTGCCCAAATTCTTCCTCTAATTCCACCTGCTCTCCTTGGTTTCTGTGTTTTCAGTAGTTTCTCAATGTCGAGCTAGAGCTTGGGCAGCTTGGGAGGGTGGCAGTGGGAAGAGATGGCTTGGGGTGAGCTCTGAGACACCTGTGCCTCCAGCAGCCATTCTGGCTGAGCCTGCACACCCCAGTGGGTGAGAGCTGCTGGGTCTCCAGCTGAATTTCCTGCTTTTTGTTTTGTGAAGGGAGATGGAGCCTGGCGTCTGCCCTCCTGCAGAGCCCACAAGGGATGTGGTGCCTGCCTTTCTGTGCCACGGGAACCCCCCAGGAGGAGCTCCAGTGCCAGTGCTCTGGGGTTCAAAGCATTCCTACCTTCCTGCCAGAGTGGCTCCATCCAGCATCAAACAAGGATCTCTGGAGACTGCAGACACTTCTCTGGGGTGCATCTCTCAAGAAAACTGCCACAGCATGCTGACAGCAAGACTCCTGGCCTTCCTTGCCAAGGTCCTGTGAGCTTCCCAATTAATGCTGGGAACTAACTGTGACTCATGACAATAGTGAAAGAACAAGGTTTAGGGCTATTAACAGTGCAATTTAACTCCTCTTAACAGTTCCAAACATGAGAAAAACACGTTTTCCATTTTCTGTTCCCCTGTAACTCGTGACCCCTCTTGTGTATCTTAAACACTAATTGCCTTCAATTGTATTTTATGCTGTCCTCTTTGGAACTGTTTGTTTTGTATATGATTTCTAGTAGTTCACTCGTGTGTGTGTGTTCACGCCACTTCTCGCCCTCACAAACAGCCATGACTTAACACGTGACAAATGTTCAAAAGAAAATACACACTTCTGCCACAGGCTGCCTTTAAAAATGTAAGAAAAAACCCAACCCCTGAATTGTCTCTTTCCTGGAGGTACTGTTTTTACTTTGATAACATATTGTGCCACTATATTATACATTTGTATCTCGTTATTACACACTTTTGTAGACTTGTCTTTTTTACAGTGTGTAAATAGCTCTGTCCTTCATCTCTGTGATACTTAAGGGGGCCGTTTCCCCTTTAATTTAGTCCAGTACAGATTGTTTCTGTACACGACTTCAAATTCTTCCTTCTCTCTTTCTCTATTTTCCATTTTTTTGATTTGTTTTTTATTCCAGTCTCTCTTGCGTAGTATATTTAAAAATAAATCAATGTTGAGGAAAACTTGTGTTTGTCTGTTGGTGAAGCTTTTCCAACCCAGTTGGCTCCACATCCAAAACCTGGAGTTCCCTGTTTGGGGGTTCACTGTGACCCTTCAGCCCAGTGGGATGGTCAGAGCCAGGCCAGCAGCCCCTTTCCTTGTTCCTTTGATCTGGCTCTGAAAAGTCAGGAGAGAAAAGAGATACACAGAGCAAAGACTATGTCATCACCTCTTTTGAATCAAAGCCTTTGCTGTTGTTTTCAAGGAGATTTAGATCAGAGATCTGACCAAAGTTTTCCTCTGCTAATGGTTTGTATTCTGTAGTTCAGCTGTTGTTGTGTTTTCCTCCTCTGCTGTGAAATGACCCATGCATTTCTCTCTTCATACAGTTCCCTCCCTCATTTTCGGTTGCCTGTTCTTATTTTGTTTCCCTTCAGCCTTTCTAGTAAATCTTGAGGGAGAGACATTTCCAGGTACTGAGCAGCGTCTAAAATGAGCCACTGCTTTCATTAAAGAAGATGCTAAAGAGTAAAAAAAGGATGAGAAGGAAACAAGGGCAGGTGGCAGTGCATGGTGTGCCTGAGGTTCCACAGTAATGTTTTAGGGTTACAACCCAGTTCTCCCCATTTCTAATCCCCTCAATAAGTGAAATCTGTGTGGCTTCAGGATCTGCTCACTCCTGGGCTGGGAGAACAAGGCTCATCAGAAACCTTGGGCACTCTGAGAGGGGATGTGACTGGGAGCCTGGCAGTGGCCAGGCCTGTGGGCTGAGGGGGGATGGAGAAGCTGAACGTGCCCCTAAATGCAATCACTCCTGGTTTCCCTCTCTGCTGAGGGAGGGATTTCCCTCTCTGCTGGCTTAGGGACCAGTCCTTGGTGCTGTGGGAAGGCACAGGCTGATTGACCTGGCTGGGGAAAGCCCCCAGATCTTTGGTGCTGGGAGTGAGAGAGAGGGGATTAAGGGCTAAATTTAGCTGAGTACAGTAGGAGTTGATTTAACAGATCGATGCATTTAACAGTTTGATTGCTCCAATTTTCAAGGCTATTGAGCTTGAAAGTGAGAGTGCTCTGGGGGAAAAATAGCTGTGTTTGTGGTTTTGTTTTGGTTTTCACGTCTTCGAAATTACAATGTTCACTCTTTTAAGTTTCCCTTTAATGTCATCTTGCCTTTTGTTGAGAAGTTGCTTGTCATGAGATGCAAAATGTGGCCAGTGTTTTATGCTCACTCTATTTCTTACAAACCCCATGCTTTTATGGTCAGGCTGGCACGGGCCAGTGGTGTTTTCAGATGTGCCAGACCACTGCCTGTCCCCCAGGATGGTCAGGGACAGCCCACAGCCTCTCCCTTGGCTGGCATTCATCCTTCCACAGCTGAAGAGAGGAAAATACACCCTCACCTGTGAGGAGAGGGTTCCTGTCATCACCTGTGCATCTAAAAGCAGGTTAGCAGCAGAGTGGGGCACACTCCTGCTCTGAGGGTGACACCTGGCCTGGGTGGGCTGCTGAGAATGATGCTCCTGGATCAGTTCCTGGTCAGCCCTGGCAGTGGCAGTGCCCCTGAAGTTGTGGGTGGGGGACAAGCCTGGGTGATTTCAGTGCTGAGGTCGGGCTCAGAGCTGTTCTCCCTGGCCCTGCTGCTCAGTGCTCAGTGGTAGATCCAGCTCAGCACAAAGCTGACCTGTAAACAGTGCTGAACGTTCTCCAGCAATCACCCCCTGATGAGGGTTCTGTGCTTGTCCTGCCATCTATTCTGCTGGTAAAGGTCCCACCTGTGCTCCTGCAGCCAGCATGACCCAGTTCTGACACACACAGCCTCTTCACGGGTCCCTTGGATGCAATTAAACCAGGCTTTTCCTCTGCCGAGCATCCTTGGGGTTTCTGAGATTTGCTGTTTCTGTTTTGTGTGTTTGTAGTGCTGCAGGTCTGCCCGGGCTGGAGGAAAGGTGAGGGGCAGCCATGGGAGTGGAGCAGAGGCCAGGGCAGGGCCAAGGGTTGTGCCTGGGCAGGGAAGGTGCACGGGGTGTTCCAGGGAGAGTCCAGCAGGGATGGCAGGGTCTGCATTGCTGTCTCAGTCCCCTGGCCGTGTGAGGGGCAATCCAGGGCCTGTTTGATTCCAGCTCCTTATGGATTGGTGTGGGTGGGTTTCAAGCTCTCCACCTCTCAGAGGATTTTGGGGTCTGCTCCCCTCCTCAGAAGGAGAGGAACTGGGAGTGGGTGCAGCTTCCTGGGGGAGCTGGGGGGAGATCTCATGTCCAGTGTGCAGGGAAGGGCTTTCCAGCCCCTTTCCAGCCCCTCAGGGGTCGTTCTTGGCGTGTTCCCCCCTCCTTCCTCCCAGCCACACCCTCAGGCTCCAGGCCGGTATTTTCCATTCACTTTTAGCTCCCCTCCCCAGCATTAATCACCCAGGAGCAGTAATCAAGAGCCTGGAATGCTCCTCCAGGCACTGCAAGGTGTGCTCAGGGGAGTTCAGGGATACCATGGCCCCTCACCTGCCCCATGTCACAGCCCTTTCTGGGCAGAGGGTGAGGAGGGTGATGGCATTGCCCCGCTGCCACCAGGCTGCCCATCAAGGAGCTCTGAGGCGTGGGGGCTGAGCCCAACTCTGTCCCACCTGCCAGGTAAGTGCTCCGATTTTCAGTGACTTCTACAGAGGTTATTGCCCATCAATCAATGCCTCGTTAGGTGTGTGCTTTTATGAGGCTCTTCTGAGCCTGTTCCTCTCCCGGACTTGAGTGCAGGAGCCCAGGCATCCCCGCAGCCACAGCACTGCCCAGCAGGTTTCCTTTCCCTCTCCGCAGCAGTCAGTGCCACTTTCCCCTGCAATGATCCATCACGGCAAAGCCAGGGATTTACCGGCCCTCAGAAACCCAGAGTTACTCCGAAACTCTTCCCCCTTCCTCCCTTCCATCCCTCCCCCCGACTCCAGCGCAGGGTAAAATTGATCAGTGCGTGTTTATTGATGGTTCGAACACTCAAAAGAAAGGGGTGGGGGGGAGTTGTTGCCATAGAAACATCGATAAAGCTCCGTCTCCGCTGCGGTGCGAGCGCGGCGCCTGCGTCCCGACCCAAACGGGGGGCCTTTGGTGGGGCGCGAATTGAGGGGGATGCCGGTGGGTTTGGGGGTGCTGGGGTGGGCTCAGCCACCCCGAGTGCCGCCGGCAGTCGCTGCTGTGCTCCCCGGTGCGAGATAGTCAGGGCAACAGGGATGCGGGGGCAGAAATGCCCTTCCTCACCCCCGCCGTCCTCGTGTGAGGGCCAAACCCCGGCACTGTCCCTGGAGTCCCTCCCGTCCTGCACCCTCCCTGGATGAGCCTGGCCCGGAGCCTCCATCGCTTCTCCCTGCTCCTGCTGCCCCACGAGTGTTTTCCCCTGGGTTCCAGCTCCTCCATTCAGCCTCAGCCACTGCTGCCAGAGCAACTCACGCAGCACTGCATTAAGTGGTCTGTCTGCTTGATGGATATTACAATGCACCTCTTGCAGCCTGATTTAGAGGTTTTTTTAAATCTTTTTTACTCCCCCAACCAAGTCCTGCCACGGTCTCTGATTTTTGAGGGTGCAATTTAGCGCTTGCAAATCATCTCCCGGCTCATTTTTGTGCCTGCAATGAAATATCAGCAGTGGCTCAGTGTGCAAGTTGCCGTCAGTGCCTGCAGCAGGTACTTAGAGCTCTGATTGCTGGCACCTCTGGCAGGCACAGAGAAAACACTGCGATTGGCACAGCTAAATCTGCCCAAAAGAGGGGAAGGCAATGGGCAAGTGGGCTTTTCTGGGCTGGTTTTTGGGGCCAATGATTCCCAAAGCTGCACCCCGGGAGCACCAGTGACACCGAGCACCTCTCAGTGGCCACGGTGGGTGCAGAAGTCCTTTTTTCAGTCCTTCTGCACCCAAATTCTGCAGTGGCTGCAGCTGGGAATGGGTGGGGATGAGGCCAGGGAGGCTTTAGGAAAGGCCAGGGAGGCTTTAGGAAAGGCCAGGCTGCCAGGCAGGAGCTGGGGTGGTGTCACAAGGACGCTGAAGGTCGGCTGTCACCATCTCACCTTGCTGAGGAGCCTGGGGGTCGGGGCATGAGCAGGGCATGAGGCAGGACTGGAGATGCCTGGGGAGGTTTCCGTGCACACTCCAGGGGCTGCTGAGGACGAGATTTTCCCGAACCCCGCTGCTCTGCCCTGGTTTTGCAGGCAGGAGCTGCCTCCTGTAAGAGGCATCTTGACACTAAGCAGAATTTGCTGCCGGAGGGACTTTTCCTTAATAGGCAGGAGAGCAGCAACTCGGAGGAGAGCTCTGAGGGACCCTCTCCTCCCTGAGAGCTGGCCCTGGACTACAGGGGACTGTCACCACCAGGGCTATCCTGCTGTAACCCTCCAGCCGCTGTGCCACCCCTGCTCTGCCCCTGCCCGAGTGCCACCCTTGCTCTGCCCCTGCCCGAGTGCCACCCCTGCTCTCTGCCAGCGCTGCAGACCCAGCACTGGGCCCCTTCCCTGTGCCCCAACAAAAGCTCCGTGTGACCAGGCAAGGGATTTGCTGATTTCTCTCGAAGGCACCCTCCTCTTCTTCCGTTTCATCGATGGGGAGCAGGGATGGGAGATCCAGGGCAGAGCTGGGAGTGGAGCAAACGCAGCGACCCCCCGCCCCAAGGCAACCCCAGCAGCAAAACCCCCCGATACCCTTTAGTCCGAGCAAACCCGGGTGAGACGGAAGGGAAGGACGGGACGGGGTGACCCGCAGGAGGCGGGGAATCAAGTCCAAGCTCTCATCTCCCAAAGCGGAAGGTGAAGCCCCCTTTTTTCCTGTTGTAGCCGTTGAGCTCCTCGGCCAGGTTGCCCAGGGCGCCGCTGCGCTTCTCCCCTCCGCTGGGCAGCAGCTCGGGGCCGCCCCGCCTGCCCGG
>JAHLSL010000016.1:5649873-5668658 GCA_025920805.1 Petroica traversi
CGAGAACGCCGCCTTCGGCCGGGCCGTCCAGGCCAGCAACACGTGCGGGTCGCCCCCGGAGGATTATTGCCTGCACATGGGCGCCCACCACGCCAGCGCCCTGTGCCACCGCTGCGACGCCACCGACCCCCGGCGCCACCACAACGCCTCCTTCCTCACCGACTTCCACAGCCAGGAGGAGAGCACCTGGTGGCAGAGCCAGTCCATGGCCTTTGGCATCCAGTACCCCAACTCTGTCAACATCACCCTGCACCTGGGTAAGTGCCAGCTGGAGGTGTCGGTGGAGGGCACGGGCTGTGGGTGCATCGACGTCGGGTGCAGAGATGGGGATGGATGCTCCTGCATCCTGCAGCTCTTGCTGCTGGATTAAGGACAGGAGCCTCCCCAGGGCTTTTTAGGGGGTGTTTGGAGGGAGCTGCCCTCTGCAAAGCACTGAAAGGACTCGGGGAGGGTCTGCCCTGCCCATCAGCCGAGCCCCAGGATGCCAGAAGCTGTTCCTATCTGTGCTGCTTCCCAGGCAGCCATGCCCGGAGTGCCTGCTCTCCCCTTCACCGCAGGTTGCTTTTTACGGATTATGGAAGCCTGCAGAGCAGGAGGCAGGAGGCAGATGGTTCCAACCCCGGGAGAGCCTTGCCCGGGGAGCCAGGCCCCTCCTGTTGCACCCCCGTGCGTTGCTCAGGGTGCCTGGTGTGTCTCAGGGTGCAGAGCTCCAGACACACCGTGCAGCCCCGGTGGGTTTCCCCAGCTGGCATCCGACCCTCTGTGTTTTAAATACTGTGCAAGCCGCCCACTTGGAGGGTACTTAAACCCAAGGGGCATGCCTAGCATTTTAAAAAGGTTTTATAACATTTTCCTGCCATCTAAACTCCCCTGGCTGTTGGCCAGCGCTGTAAAATCTTCATTCTCTGCAGTCTCCTGCCATCTGCATGCCGAAGGCGGGTACTGGAGGGGCTGCGGCTCGAGCTGGTGAGGGGACAGCCGAGCGTGGCAAGGGGACAGCTGAGTGGCGGAGCGGCACGGAGCCGTGCTGGTGGGACCCAGCGGGGTCGGGGTGGCGGTGGAGGGTCCGTGCCTGCCCGGCCGTGAGCCGGGAGCTGCCCGGCTGGGTGGAGGTCGCTGCTTTCCCAGCCCCCTGCGAGCGGGCGGACATCTGGTCCTGTCCCCGGGCTGGGGCCGGGCTCCCTGCCGGGGATGAGAGGAGCCTGCCGTCCTCACTCCCTGCTCCTGCCAGCCCTGACGGAGGGGATTTGCCGGCCTCTTGTCCACCTAACGCGGGCTGTCTGATTGTCCCCAGTCCGTTCGTGGGTGACCCGGGGCACAGACCACCCGAACGCAGCCTGTGTGGCTGAGCCAGCTGCCGCCGGGCGACTTTGTGGCCACCAGTCCCAGCTCGCACAGCGACATAGGCGGCTCTGCAAGCCCCGGGGCTTCCTTCGCAGTCTCTGTCCTTCTTCCAGCTCTTCCCTGGCTCCTCTGTGGTCCCTCTTGGACCCCACACTCGGGTTTTCTGTGGAGCCCAGTCCCTGTGACTGCTCTGCTGTGTCTGTTTCTGTTAACACAGCCAAGGCTAAACCACCGCACCGAGCTCATCTTCCAGCCCTTCCTGAGCTGGAGCATCCTCTGCATTGCACCCTGCTTCTCGCATGGCTCCTCTACCTTGCCATGCTAAAAAGTACCATTTTGGTGCTTGGCACATCATTGTCTGACCTTTCCCACAGTAGCCAGGCCCTGCTCTTCTCCCAGCCACAGACTTCGTGTTTTCACTTGGGTTAAGCAGGAAAAGCTCCACTGGCCCTCGCAGCTCCCTGGAACGCAGCCTGGGCTGAATCCGTGCTCCTGAGCTCCACTGAGTAATTGGGTGTCTCAATCCATGTAGTGTGTCCCCCCAGCCTGCCTGTCTTGCTCAGTCCCACCTCTTGCATGTTCTCCAGCGTGGTTACCTGGGGACCTTATTAAATAAGACATGGGATGACTTGGACAAGACCCGTGTTTACCTGCGTGCTGTTGATTGGCGTTAATTAGATTATGCTCCTTTAAATCTCCCCTCCCCACCAGGTCCCAGCCATGCTGTTATGGTGTACTGGGTTTGCAGCTGGTCGATCGTCCCAAGTGTCCAAGATCTTGCATTTACCCTGTCAGACATCAGGAAGGAACTCAAAATATCCGTGGCTTGCAAAGGCAGCAGACATCAGGGTTCCTCAGGAAGCAATCTGAATGCCAATGGCTCATTTTGGAGTGTCTAGATCAGGCGGTATCTGTGTCTGTGACTCTGATTTTCCTGTGGGATGAGAGCCTGGAGCTGAGGTTTGGCAGGGCTAGAGATGACAGGACACGTAGGTGACATGCCTGTCCCTCCTTTTCTCCTCTCCAAAATTCTCTTCTTGGAGCCCCAGAGCAGTGCAAGCTGCATTTTGGGCTCTGGGGGAGGCAGGTGAACACTTTTTTCAGGTGACAGCACAGCTGGGAGAGCACCCCGGGGTCCTGGAGCTGCCTGTGCACCCTTCCCAGCATCACTGTCCTGCAGCACACCTGGCTTTGGGACATGTGGCCATGTCACACCTGAGCAGCAAAGAGGAGACAACCAGTCTGGGTTATTTTCTATCTTTTTTCCCTCAGGAGAAATTGGCTGATTGAAAAGCCTGTCTGGGAAAAGCACATGCTGTCTCATGAAAATTCCTCAGAAAAGTGAATCTCCTCCATCCCAGCCGGAGGCACCAAAATGGGGCTCCCCCAGCCTGGCTGTCCCCTCCCCTCGCTCGGGGCCGCTCGGGGCAGGGCCGGTTTATTGACACAGCGCTGCGTTCCCTTCCTCTCCCAGAGGAAATTGCTCCGGGAGGTGACGGCCCCGACCCCGCTGTTTTGGTAGAGATCCCCCTTGGGACCGCGCTGTCTGGGAACCGGCGCCTGCCAGGCGTCCCCCCTGCCCGGGGTGCAGGACAGGGACACCCCCGCTGCCACCAGCCCGGAGCGCTCCCAGAGGGAGGGGGGAGGCACAAGGCGAGGGTGGGACAGCCCAGTGCAGCCCCTTCTTGGCCCTCGTCACCTCCGGGCGGGCTGGGAGCGGGTCTGTCCCCCTCTCCAGGCGCTCTGCCGGGCGCTTCCCGCATCCCTGATGGGATGCAGCTGCTTTTCCCAGCGCTGGTAGCCGGCTGCCTCGGCTCCCCCGCAGCAAAGTCGCAGCACATACGCGACAGAATTCATATGGGCCCAATTAAAGTCTTGTTTTCCTAGTCCCGGAATAACCCCTCTAACATTCCCAACTCATTATCTTTTCAAATAAAGCCAAAACCTTGCAGCTAATTGTTTTGTGCTGTCAGGAGTGGTGCTGTTATGGAGCAATCCGGGCTTTGAGCTGGTCCTTCATCTCTGGCAATTAAGTGGGTCTGATGTTCACTTTGGTGTTTTCTCTTTTCCTTTCTGCTAATTCTTTCAAGCTCCTTCAGAGCGCGCCGGACGCCGCAGGGATTGGTGCCCTCTCTTTGTCTTCATCCCAGCAAAGAAGGAAGCGATGCCGGGTCCTGGCATGCAGCTCCCTGGGAAGGCCTTGGCCCTTTCCAGCTCTCCATCCCTAAAGCACCACTGCCCTGGGGATGCTCTCAGTGCTGTGGGCCTATCCCTCCCCCACAGCTGCTGGATAGAACCTGGATTTGGAGCTGCTCTCTGTCCATGCAACGCGCCCAGTGCACCCACACAAGGGGTGGGAACTGCGTTGGGGCGAGTTTGGATCTGAGCAGGATTTGGGCTGCACCAAGGGGGAGCTGGTTGAGAGCAGCTGGGTGGCGATTTCTCTATTTTTAGCTGCTGTGGGTGCCGCAGGATGCTGCTGGGCTAACTCAGGCTGTGGTGCCCATGCGGGCAGAGGTCACAGCGTGGTGCGTCTGTCCCCAGGCAAAGCCTACGAGATCACCTACGTGCGGCTCAAGTTCCACACCAGCCGCCCCGAGAGCTTTGCCATCTACAAGCGCAGCCGCGCCGAGGGGCCCTGGGTGCCCTTCCAGTTCTACAGCGCCTCCTGCCAGAAAACCTACGGCAAGCGGCCGCGGCAGTACCTGCGGCCCGGCGAGGACGAGCAGGTGGCCTTCTGCAGCGACGAGTTCAGTGACATCTCCCCGCTGAGCGGCGGCAACGTGGCCTTCTCCACCCTGGAGGGACGGCCCAGCGCCTACAATTTTGATGGAAGCCCCGCGCTGCAGGTGCCACCAGGGTGGGAGTGGGATGGTGTACAGACCTGTGGGATCAAGGGTGTTACACCCAGCTGGAGTAAAAGCGCTGGTGATGTCCTGCATCCCTGCTTGAAAAAGTGCAGGATGTGTTGGGGTAGGAGCTGGTGGCCCAGACCTCTCCACCAAGGTGCCTTCCCCATGTCCCCCACAGGAGTGGGTGACAGTGACTGACCTGCTCATCTCCTTGAACCGGCTCAACACATTTGGGGACGACATCTTCAAGGACCCCAAGGTGCTGCAGTCCTACTACTACGCCATATCCGACTTCTCTGTTGGTGGCAGGTGAGGGGCAGCCAGGCAGGAGGGTGGGGACTCTTTGGGGCTGTAGGACTGGGGCAGCTGCTCCCCACTTCAGTCTTGTCTAAATTGTGATTTTGGGGCAAAAAGCTCAGATGGGGCCTCCTCCATGTGTAAACTGGAGCTGGAAGTGCAGAGATGGGTGATTAAACCTGGAGCCCTCCCAGTTTTGTAGAAATGTTGTCTTTTCCCTCTTGGTGCACCACCAGCTGTATTTGCTTTGTTCCCTCCCAGTCAAATGATTTTTAATGTCTCTGGGGCTTGTTTTGCTCCTCCTGTGACCCTGCTGGTCCCTGCGTACTGCAGAAGGGGAGTCCTGGAGTTCTAGTGGAAAGATGACCTGAAGCTGCAGAGTCTGGTGGAGGGGCTTGAAGCCAACATGGGCACAGGCAAAGACGCTGGAACAGCTGCCAGCGGGAAAGGGCAGCAGATGTGGGATAGAGATGCAGGTGGCACCCACTCGGTGCTGCCCATGGGCTGTGCTGCACATGCCCTTCCCCAGCTGGGAGAAGTGGAAGCTTTGCCCATCCCTGAGAGCGCTGTCTGCCCCAGGCAGCGGGGCTGGGACAGCTCCCAGCCGGCCGGCAGACCTGGAGCTGCTGTCCCACCTCTGGGGTCAGCAGCTGGAGCTGGTTAGCTCGGGCCACCCTCGGCGTGTGACCTCCCGACTGGCCAGGCTGGGAGCGCCTCGGGGACAGCATGTGCGGCCTCAGGGCCAGCACAGCCTGAGCTGCTCTCAGCCCACAGCCAGCCCAGCAGCCGGGCCTCACACTGCACTGTCCTGCTGCCCACAGCGGTGCTCAGAGCAGCGGTCTCACCGCAGGTGCAAATGCAATGGCCACGCCAGCGAGTGCGCCCCGGACGAGGCCGGGCAGCTGCTGTGTGTGTGCCAGCACCACACGGCCGGCCCCGACTGCCAGCACTGCCAGCCCTTCTACCAGGACCGGCCCTGGGCTCGCGGCACAGCCGAGGCTGCCAACGAGTGCCTCCGTGAGTATCCCCGGGCTGGCTCCGTGCCCCTGGCGCTGGCTGGCCCTGATGGGCTGGGCTGGTGCTGCATCAGCTCAGCTGGCACCTCTTGCCCTTCCTGCACCTGCTTCACTTTGGGAGGGAAGGAGGATTTGTACCCTGGGGCTCCCCTTCACAGCAGCTCCCCGAGTATTCCCCATTCCCTTTACCCCACGAGTGCACGGTGCTTCCGAGGGCAGAGACACTGCCGAAAGTTCTCCCTGCCGAGCCAAGGGGTCCGTCTGGCTCATCCGAGCCCCCAGGAGGTTGCTGTAACCTCCAGTGCCCGCCAGGTCTCACCCGTCCTCTGCCTTTCCCCCAGCCTGCAACTGCAGCGGCCGCTCCGAGGAATGCTTCTACGACCGGGAGCTGTTCCGGCGCAGCGGGCACGGGGGACACTGCCGCAACTGCCGCGACAACACGGCCGGACCCCACTGCGAGAGCTGCAGGCCGAACTATTACCGCTGGGAGCCGCAGGGAGCCTGCCAGCCCTGCCACTGCCACCCCGCAGGTGCGTGCGGCCGTGCCCAGCCGGGCTCCGGCTGCAAAACTGCTGCCCCAGCTGGAGGGGGCTGGGAGGGATGGTTTTGGTGGGTTCTCCATTACTCGGGGTTTCCTCATCTTCCCCCTCCTGTGTCTCTCCCCGGTTGGGGTTGAGCCTCAGGGCTGGTCGGGGTCCCCACAGGCTCCCTGCAACCCCAGTGTGACAACTCGGGGAGCTGCGTCTGCAAAGCCAACGTGACGGGCTGGAAGTGCGAGCGCTGCAAGGACGGCTACCACAGCCTCAGCGAAGGCGGCTGCAGGTGAGGAGGAACCCGGGCCTGGGCAGGAGCAGCGCGATGGGACCAGGGATCACCTCCTGCCTTCATCTCACCCCATCCAGACCCTGCACCTGTGACCCCGCGGGCAGCGTGGGCACCTGCGACCCCAACACGGGGCACTGCACCTGCAAGGAGAGGGTGGAGGGGCACCTGTGCAACAGGTAAGCACCGTGGCCCTGCCATGGGGACAGGAACATTGTCCCTTTCCAGTCTTGGACTTGGTGGCAGGGCTGTGGGGCTGCATTCCTCTGGACCACTGGGACGGGGCTCACAAGGAGCTGTCACTGTGTCCCACCCCGAGATGCTGCCGTGGTTCCCTGCAGCTCCGCCTGCCCTGTGTCACTGTTTCCTCCCTGTGCCAGGTGCCAGCCGGGCTGGTTTAACCTGCAGCCCCACAACCCCATCGGCTGCACCAGCTGCTTCTGCTACGGCCACTCCAGCGCCTGCAGGGCAGCAGAGGGCTACGAGGAGACTCACATCCTCTCCGACTTCAGCCGAGGTACCGACCCCTCCAGCCCCGGGTGAAATGGAGGGCACTGCTCTGCCAATCTCAGCCAAAAAGTTTGGGAAGGATGTGGCTGAGTGTCCCTCTTTGGGGCTGAGCACTCCCGTTTGGAGCTCACTGGTGGTGATGGGTGGAGAGTTTTCTCTGGCTCGCCCCTGTTTTGCTGTTAAACCTCTGCTTCCGTCCCCAGCTCCATGGGGACAGGCTCTCTAAGACTCCTGGGGCTGTGCATGGCTCAGGGAGGGCTGTGGGGCCAGGCACGGACATTCCACAACACCAGAGACTTCAGGCACACTAAAAGCCGCCTCAGAAAGATAAAAAAAATAATAGGATTGAGCCTGCTGGGAACTTTCCCAATTATTCCCTCCTCTCCCCATCCTGGCTGGGCTGTGACAGCGCGGCTGGGAGAGCGGGTGAGGTGTTTTTGCCCGGCTGCTGGCAGGGCTGCGCTGGCAGGGCTGGATGTGTGCGGGATGCTCGAGGAAACCCTGCCATCTGCCGCGCATCCCGGCGTGTGCAGCCCCCGGCGGGGACAGCGCGGCCCGCAGGGACCGGCACCCACGGCGGGCACCCCGCTCTGCCTGTTCCCAGATGGATACAAATGCATCAGGCACGGGTGGATCCTAATTGCCTTTAAACCGCGCTGCCAATTGCTGTGCTGCTGGAATGTCTTCCGCGGCCTTGAAATTGAGCCAGGCTTTAAACCGAGTATTTTTTTCCACCTTTCACACAGCCAGTTTGGGGCTGCTCCTTTGGGGACTGGTTTGGTAATCTCCGAGCTGAGATGCAACCATGGCACCCTCCTAAAGCCCCGCTTCCCAAAACACTCCCCAGTCAACAGTGGAGGGGGATAAGATGGGATTTTCTTATACTGGGCAAAAGAGTCCAAATTGGGGATGATTTGACAACAGAGCACAGCCCACTTGAGAGATTTCCAAGTGTTTGTCCTGCAGGGCTGGAAGAAATAACTAACCCTGGGGAGAGGGGGGGAGTTTAACTGGTTTCTTAAGGAAACCAACTTACTGCAATTACGCCCTGTCTCTTCTGGGCTTCTGCAGCATCTCTCCTCAGGCTTCCTGTGCTCACCAGCCCACACTCATGTCAGAATGGCAGCAAAGACAAGGGGGCAAAAGTTTAAAGATAATAATATCTTCCAAATATAAGAAAATAAACAGATGAGGGGTGGTTAAGGCCACGCTCCAGTGCATGAGAGCACAGAGCCCACGTGGAGCAGGGAGTTACAAAGTGCTGGCCCCTTCCCAGACTCGAGAGAGTGTTGGGAGGAGGGACAGAGCCCCTGAAAGGAGCAGCACCCCGCTGGTGCTGTGCTGGTGGGGTTTCACTGCTCCTTAGCTGTGCACTGTCACTGTGTCCTGTCACAGGGCTGGAGGGCTGGGCTGTCACAGCTCCAGGCACCACAGACCTGCCTCTGCACTGGGCTGCTGGGGAGATCATCATCCGGTGGGATGGAGAGGAGCCAGTGGATTTTCTTGCACCAGGTATGGTGTGTGCTGGGTCCCTGGGGGGCTGCTCTGCTGTGAGGACCCCCTGGTGCTCTTCTCCTCCTTCTGTACTGGTGCAGGAGGCACTGGGCTCCATTCCAGAGCTGGCGTTGTTTCTATAGCAGAAAACAGTGAGGGGTATTGGAACAGTGGAGCAGGACCCCAGGAGGGCAGGTTGGACCTGGCACCACTGTGGGAGGGTGGCTCCTGGTGATGCTGGTGGGAACAGGACTGCACTGGCAGTCCTGGCAGAGCTGGTGCCTCCATGTCCTACAGGATTTGCTCCTCTCTCCCCTCACAGAGCAGTTTCTCCAGAACCAGCGCCTCAGTTATGGGCAGCTCCTGTCCCTGTTGCTGGGAGTGGAGGACGGGACAAGAACAGAAACCGGGGGGCACCTGCTCCAGGTCCAGCTGGTGCTGGAGGGTGAGGGGATGGAGATCACCATGTCCAGCAGCAAGAGCCAGCCCCAGCATGGAAAGCAGGCTGTCACCTTCAGGTACCCATCACAGCGTTTTGGGGAGCCTCAGTGGTGTTTAAGGCACAGTGTCTGATTTATCTGGGCTGCCCTGTTCTGGGGGTTCAGCCCCACTCTCTGCACCCCTCGGGGATTTAACTGGGCTGTGCCCAGGTCCCAGTGAGGAGCTTGTCCTGCAGCACCCAGCTCAGGCTGGCCCTGTCCTGCCCTTCACTCCCTCCCCACAGGCTGCACGAGGCAGAGGAGGGTGCAGAGCCTTTGCTGTCGGCCTTCAGCTTCCAGCGCCTGCTCTCCAACCTGACCTCCCTCCGCCTCCGCGTGAGCCACGGCCCCATGAGAGGTGGGTGGCTCCACAAAACATCCCCATGGGGACAAACTGGCGTGGGGTGGAGACATCAGCAGTATCAGGCTCTCGGGGATGAGAGGGATTGCAGGGGGCGTTTAGGAGCAGGGGCTGCCTTCTCTCTGTGAGCACCCCATGCCTCTCAAGGAGGTATTTTGGGGTCTCCTGTGCCTGTCTGGAGCATTTCAGGGGATGCACCATCCCCACCCTTCTCTCCCCTTTTGCAGGCAGGTTGTCCCTGAGCCAGGTCCGGCTCACATCTGCTCGCCCCGGGCCGGGCACACGGGCGGGCTGGGTGGAGGAGTGCACGTGTCCCATGGGATACACCGGGCAGTTCTGCCAGTCCTGTGCACCTGGATTCAAGAGGGAGATCCCTTTCGGCGGCCCCTTCATCAGCTGCGTGCCCTGCGCCTGCAACCAGCACGGGGACTGTCACCCCCTCACAGGTGTGCACCCCCAGGCCCCTCCACTCCCCCCTTGCTCCATGTGTGGGTGACAAATCCACGCCTTTTCTCGTTCTGAGGGAAGCTGGAAACCATCAGTGAGGTTGTGGTTCCCAAAATTTGCAAGCTGAATTGCTTGGGCAGTTGTAGGGACAGGTTCATAACGACAAAGACAGATAATCAATGAAATGCAATAATGGTGGTAAATTATAATTAGAGGAGCATTTTTCGTGATACTTGATGACCTTTAAGGAGGAGAAGGGAAGGGTGCTGGTCCTCCGATGAGTGGGGGAGCAGGGGTCAGGGCAGCAGAGAGGGTTTTGCCAGGCTGGGTCTCACAGGCAGCATCACTGCCCGATGAGAGGAGCGGGACTGGGCACAGCTCTGGAATCTGCGAACTGAAGGTGAACCTGAGCAGAGAAACAAGGGGAAAAGCAGGAAAACACAGCGGTGCCAGGCTTGAAGAGCCAGCCCAAGACCTCGATTGCTGGTTCTCCTCGGTGGGGGACAACGGTGATGTACGGCCGGGATGGGGAGGGCTGGAGCAGGCAGAGTGCTCGGCCAATGCCCTGCCCTGCCCGCGGAACCACGGCAGCAGCTCTGCAAAGCCGCCCTCATCCCGCAGAGCCGGAGCTGGCGCCGCCGAGCGCTCGATCCCCAGGGATGGGGCCGGGCTTTTGATGTTCCGGCCTGGGCGCTGCCAGCCCGCGCACTTCCTTTCGTTTATTTTTCCACTTCTTCCTGCCACCCGCTTTTTCTTTCTTTTCCATCGTCTGACTCTGCCTGGATGTGGGGAAAATGGAATCACACCCCCTCCTGCGCAGCTTTCCTGGTATGACCCGACCCCACAAAACATGAGGGAAAATCCTCCCCCTGACTCCTCTCTCTCCAGTGAAGCAGAGCATCTGCCTGGAGGTGGGGGGTTCCTGAGCGCTCTTCCTCCTCTTCCTCGCTCTCCTCCTCACAGCCGATTTCGGAAGGCTGACTCACCGGCTCGGCTCGCTCTGGAGGAGATGCTCCCCGGTGGGTGCCGGGCCGGCTGCCTGTGTTTTCCAGGGCAGGCTGGAAAGGACGCGCCTCGGCGCTGAGAAATGTGTTGTGGATTACGGCAGGCGCCGGCAGCCTCCGCACACACTGATGGAGCTGCCTGTGCCAGCGCTGCCTCGTCCTGCGGCCTCCGTGTCCTCCCCAAAACCTGCCTTGAGCAAAGACAGGGCAGGGAGGGAAAATGCCCCGAGTCCTGGCTGGAGCTGCACATCCCTCTTGCCACGCTCAGCACCAGGCTCTCTATCCCTCCCGCAGTCCCTGCTGTTGCTCGGGGTCGGTTTTTCGCAGACCCTGAGCTCCATTTACCTCCCCGCAGGGCACTGCCAGTGCTTGCACAACACAGAGGGTCCCTCCTGCGAGCGCTGCAGCCCCGGCTTCTACGGCAACCCCTTCTCGGGGCGCCCTGATGACTGCAAGCCCTGCCCGTGCCCCGGCCGCTCGCCCTGCACGCAGGTGCCCAGCAGTGGGGAGGTGGTCTGCACCCACTGCCCCCCGGGGCAGAGAGGTGAGCCCGGGGCTGGGTGGGCACAGGGGGTGTGGGCAGCACGGCTGGATCCTCCCCACCTTTCCACCCTCGCCAGGAAAACGCTGTGAGCTGTGTGACGACGGGTTTTTCGGGGACCCCCTGGGGCAGAGAGGTCCCGTGCGTCCCTGTGAGCCCTGCCAGTGCCACGGGAACGTGGATCTCAATGCCGTGGGCAACTGCGACCCCGTGTCCGGCCGGTGCCTGCGCTGCCTGTACAACACAATGGGCGAGCACTGCGAGAGGTGTCGGCCGGGCTTCTACGGGGATGCGCTGGCTCCCAGCCCTGCTGGGAAGTGTGCACGTACGTACAGCCCCCGGGGACAGCTCACCTGCAGCCAAAATCCTCCCAGCAGGGAAGGCAGAGGGTGGAAGGGGATGCCCCGCAGTTTTAGGGGCTGATGGATGGTCCAGGTTACGCCCATGTGTTCCAGAATGTCCTTTGCCCTCTTGCCCCACTGCCATCCATCCCCCAGAGATGCTCTGGCCTGCAGGGGCTCTTTCTCTTGGAGCCCTGGTTGATGGGGGAACGTGGCTCTCCACGCTGTCAGGAGCCCCAGTGCCCCGTTCCTGCAGTCCTACCCACCAGCCCCATGCTGGGATTTAAGAGCTGTTTTGTCTCCCATAGCTTGTGATTGCAACCCCAGTGGCTCAGACCCGAGGCTGGAGGGCTGCGATCCTGCCACAGGCCAGTGCCACTGCCTCCCACACGTGACAGGCAGAGCCTGTGGGCAGTGCCAGCCTGGCTACTACGGCCTGGAGCCCACCGTGGGGTGCAAGAGGTATGTGGGGACAGCATGGGGCTGCCAGGGGACAGCAGCAGCTCCATGTTCCAGATCTGCTCTCTGCATTCATTGCCTGCTCATGACCCTCCACTTCTCATGCCAGCTGTGAGTGCCACCCAACAGGGTCACGGGAGAGCGGGTGCCACGTGCTGACGGGGCAGTGCTCCTGCCAACCAGGTGTCACAGGGAAGAAATGTGACCGATGCCAGCACGGCTTCTTTGGCTTCTCTGCCAGGGGCTGCCGAGGTAACGGGGATGGGGGCTGCATCTTTGTCCCTAAATCAAGGCTGGCAGCCACAGGGTGACGCCTTCCTGCCACCAATGCAGCCTGCAACTGCTCCCCGCTGGGCTCCGTCACCCTGCAGTGCCACGAGAACAGCACCTGCCTGTGCCACCCCGGCTTCGTGGGCTACAAGTGTGACCGCTGCCAGGCCAACTTCTTCCTTGAGCCCCTGAGCTCCCGCTGCCAGCAGTGTCCTGCCTGCTACGGGCTGGTGAAGGATGAGGTACAGCCTGAGCACTGCTGAGGCAGGCACTGCACCCCACCCCTGCACCTCAGTGTCCCCACATGTCCCCCCGTGTCCTGGCTGCAGGCTGACCGGCTGAAGGCCAGGCTGCAGGAGATGGAGGAATGGCTGCAGAAGCCAAGCTGCGATGCCCACCCCGGCCAGTCTGCCATGCTGGGAGATGCACCCCGGGGAGATGGGCTGCCCAGCCCACACCTCCTGAGAGGTATGGAGGACTCACCTTCCTTTCAGCCATTTCACCCCTCTGGGACTCTCTTCTCCCTCAGGGTGCAGATTTTGGGTGGGTGCAAGGAGGTCCCAGGTGAGCACTGGGCTCAGTGTGGCTGTGGGGGGACCTGAGGGAGGACAGTGGAGGAGACATGGCTTTTTGGGAGGACAGAGCACTGCGGGGATGCTCGACACCCCTGAAATCTTGGAGCAGGCAGTGATGGGCATTACTGGGGGCTGAGCACCAACACATGGGTGCCCTTTGGGTGCTGAATTCCTGGGTCCCTCCTGAGCACCTGGAGGGACTGTATTCCCCTTCCATTAGTAGGTGTGAGGCAGGGGCCGGGGCAGCTCCACAGGGAAGCCCTGAGCAACCCCAATGGGCAACGAGTTCCTTGTGCTGCCCACAGGTGCCTGGGCCACCCTCTTGGTACAGGTGGGGCAGCTGGCAGGGGCACTGAACACTGCACAAAGCCGTCTCACCAATGCCAGCCAGGCCACCAGCTGCTCCCATCATGGACCCCCCAAGACCTGCACCCTGCTGTCAGAGATCAGGGCCGTGCTGCAGTCGGCACAACAGGAGATCCTGCACGCTGCTGACACCCTGGCTACCACGGTGGGGCTCCCAGTGGCCCTGGGTCCTGAGGGGGTTGGTGGCAATCCTGGGGGCAGTGGGATGTACTCCCCAGGGCTGTTGGGGTGGGATGTGACCAGCAGAGTGGGAAAGCCTGGGGTCCATGTGGGTATAGCCCTCCTTCAGCTGAGTCAGGGGGAGATGTTTTCCTTGCTTCAGCCCTTTGGGAGGTTCTTGGTGGTGCTGGGCTGGCAGGGTCCAGGGGTGCCTGCTCCCTGCAGGGGTCTCAGTGCTGCTGTTTGCATTCCAAGGAGATTCCGCAGGAAATCCCACAGCAGCCCACAAACTGGAGCCACTGGGCACTGGAGGCTCGGGCTCTGTCCAAGAGGTAAGACTTGAACAGGCAGAGGATGCTGTCAACCCAGACAGGGATGAATGGGGCCACTCCTTTACCAGGAGGCCAATCCTGATATCCTCTCTCTGGTGTCCTTGTCCCTGCAGCCACAAGGACTCCATGGCACGGGTGGAGGCCGTGGTCAGGAGAGCTCTTCATGCCTCCAACACCAGCTCTGAACTCCTGCGGATCCTGCTGGAGGGGAATGTGATGTGGGATGCACAGCGCGAGCTGGAGGCCGGGTGAGGGGCTGGCAGCAAGGAGGGCTGGCAGGGCACCCCTCTCCTCCGGCCAGGTCCCTATTACAGGACTCAGTCACAGTGATTTGGCACCTGCTGAGCACCTTCAAACTCATTGCACCACAGGGCTGTAAAGCAGAGGGACAGGGTGCTGCGTGCTGGGCGTGTTTCAGGAAAAGCTCCAGGAATTTGCTGCTACGTCCATGTCCAGGGCCAGGTCTCAAGTTGTCCTCTCTATCTTTTGAGGGACCAGAGGGCCCTGGCTGACAGCAGTGTCCTGTCCATGTAGGTATGAGGAAATCCAGTGGGCACAGGAGGAGCTGGGAGCTGGCCTGGCAGACGTGGCAGTGGAGGCCAGGAGAGCTTTGACAGCCATGGAACAGGCACATTCTGACCTGGCCGAGAGGCTTCTGCAGGTGGCTGCTCTGGGGCAGGTGAGCAGCACCCAAGCTACAGCTCCTGCTGGCATCCCTACCTCCTGCTTTACCAGTGCTGCCTCCGGAGCTGGGAGATGATCTCATGGAGCCTTTGGCACTCCTGGCCCTGCAGCAGGTGCTGCCAATGCAGGCTGGAGAGCTGTCACAGGACCTGGCAGTGCTGGAGCAGAGAGCAGCAGCCCAGGAGCCTTTGGCTCAGCAGGCTGTGGAGACATCCCGCACGCTGGCAGCTGGATTGCACCTGGAGCTGCAGAGAACTCGTGGCTTCGAGCAGGTAATTGCTGCTCATTTGAATGGGGAGCCCCATCCCTGCTGCTCCAGAGACTGGAGGGACCATGTGTGTTGCCAGGAGCTGGGAGAGGAGACATATTCCCTTGGGCTCCCAAATTTCCCTAGGAGCTCACCTGCCACACTCCCCAGCTGGGTGCAGCTTTTCACCCTCTCCCCAGCCTCACTGCTCCTCTCCTCTCCCAGTTGAGGGACCAGGCTGGCTCTGCCCATGACATGGCCACCACGGCTGTCTCCCGAGGAAAAGCTGTGCTCTCTGATGCCAAGTCCCTCCTGGCCAGCTTGGAAGGTAAAAGGCACAAGTCAGAGCATCTCCAGCCACAACCTGGCTCTCACCAGGTGACAGGAGGAGAAGTGGACAGTTTGGTGACAGCCAGGTTGTTCCTGTAGGCATGAAGAAGGTGCTGGGGCATCGGAAGGGTCAGGCTGCTCTGAGGAGGAGGATGGCTACTGTGCGGAATAGAGTGATGGTGGACGCTCAGAGGAAGATTAAACAGGCAGAGAAGACACTGGGAAACTCCCTGTCCATTTCCACCACAGCCCAGAGGAAAGCTGGGGAGGCTGAGCAAGTCTCTGAGGAGAGCGCCAAGGTCCGAGCTGAGGGATGTGGGTGGAGCTGCTGGGCATGGCCAGGCTGGCAGCCACCACCTACAGAGCCCAGGCTGCTGCAGGCAGGGCTGCGTGTCCCCAGGTGACAGCTCCCATCTCCATCCCTCTGCAGAGGGCACGGGCTGTGCTGCAGGAGAGCAAACAGGCCCTCAAACACGCCAGCCAGCTCACCATGGACGCCAACAAGACCCAGTGGGAGCTCTCCCGGCAGGAGCACATGGCTGAGAAGCTCCGGGGGGACCTGGATGAAGCACAGCAGGTCAGTTGGGTCTCCTTGGGCAGACTGTGTTCTCCAGAGCACAGAAGTGGCTTTGCCCACAGCTCAGAGCATAGGGAACAATATGACTTGTGAGCTCCACTCTAGGGACAATGCCTTGGGGATGTTCCTGGGATCTCCTCTACCATCCAGTGAATGGTGTCCCTGATCTGGGTGTCTGTCTCTTTTGGAAGGTGGGGTCAGAGGTGAGTGAGATGGCAAAAAGTCTCCAGGAAGCCCGGGGCTCGCTCATGTCAGACATTGAGACCCTGAACAACCTGCTGAACAGCCTAGGTGAGACCTGGGGGGAAAAGGGGCGCAGGTTCCAGGGAAAGGGCTGAGCTCTCAGGGCCAGGGCTCTCCTGCTCACTGGTTCTCCTGCTTGGTGGCCATCCAGGATGAGCTGGTGCTCTTTGGCTGAGATCACCCATGGTCTCAGAAAAGCTCCTTTAAGGCTCATGTCTTGAGGAAAACCCTGACGAAAAATGAACTGGGGCTTGCTGAACGTGTGTGCTCATGTCTGGGTACACTGATGTCCCCTGGGATCCTCAGGGAGAGCAAGGCTGGCAAAACCCTTTCGAGCTGAGAGCTGTGCTAGACTGGGTTTGCTCTGTGTTGCTGGTTGGCCTTGCTCCAGCTCCTCCCGTTTTTATCATCTGGATATATTTCTGAGCATTCCAGGACTCTTGCATCCAAGAAATTTTGCAAAAACCATGACCCATTTGTGAGAGAGAGAAGTGCCCAGGCCGTGCCTGGAGCCGGAGTCCTGTTTGCTTATCTGTGATCAGTGAGAAGCTGCAAAGCCTCCATGCCCTGCTGCACCCACTCCTTATAGTTTGCCTGGTGCCATGGAGAACATGCAGAACATCTCCTGCCCAGCTCTCTGCTCTCACCCATGTCCTCTCCCTGCTTTCTCAGGTAACCTGGAGCAGCACACGGAGGTGGATGCAGTGCTGAGCGCCGGGAGGCTGCAGCTGGAGCAGCTGTGGCTGCGTCTGGCCACACCAGGACCCCTGGCCAGCCAGCTCAGCCGGCTGCAGCAGGAGGCAGCCCGGCAGCAGGAGAAGATCCAAGCATTTGAGAGTGACTTGGCTGAGATCCGGGCTGACAAGCAGAACTTGGAGGACATTTTGCGGAGCCTCCCTGAGAGCTGCCCCAAGTGACAGGTTGCTGGCTGCTGCCACGTCGCCTCTGTGCCCACCCTGCACAGGGAATGGCAGAGGGAAGGACACTCTGCATTCACCAGCATCAATCCCTCCCACTGCTCCTCACACTGCCCTCTGTACAGTATCACTTTTCCAGATCCTTTTCCACACCTGCTCAGGCTCCGCATCCCAAGCATTCTGCAGCAGGACTCAGCCACCACCTCTGTCCTCAGGATGGGGGGACACCCACCTACCACCTTTCTGTGCAGGATATGGCACCATTCCAAGGCTGGTCTCTCACTGCAGAGTAACAAAGAATCCTCTCAGACCTCCTCCATCCCTCCTTTCCCACAGCAGCACAGCGCGCTGGGCAGGGACAGCTTACCAAGGACATAACGTATCCAAGCCGTACTGCCCAGCAATCCCTCCCACCCCAGGAGATGAGAGAGGCTCCCACACACGTGCTGGGAGCTGCTCCTGCTGCACAGCACCCTGCAGTGCCCTGCTCATGGGCACAGAGGTGCAGAGAGGAATCCTGGTGAAGCCAGGCAGAGAGCTGCTCACCACAGGGCACGCAGCTTGCCTGCTTCCCAAGGGAAGGGAGTTCACAGCAGGAAAGGCTAAATTAACGAGCAGAAACAAAGCAGAGGCAAAGATGGATCCTCACCCAGCTCCTGGCAGGCAGGTGGGGCATCCTCAACCTGCTTGAGTATGAGAGGAGCTCAGATCTTGCTGTTCTCCTGCTCCAGGGTAACACAAGGCCACATTTTGCTTGGCTCACCGAATGTCAGCAGGCATGGCTATAAAGCAGCCAATTGCCACCAGTCCCAGGGGCAGGCAAGGGATGTAGAAGTGCAGCAGCACCCACAGCCCCACATCAGCACCTGTACCCCACTGGACAGGAGCTGGCTGGTGGCACCAGGCTGTGCAGCCAGTGTGGACTGGATGGGGAACAGCTGGACACTGGCTCCTGCCTGTGTCACTCCCACGGGGTGGCAGAGGTCAGTGGCTGTATTTCCTTTAAAGGAAAGGCATTTGTGCTCCCCTGTGCTCCCATGTGGGCTGGGCTGCAGGACAAGCCAGGTCCTGGCTCAGCCCATCTTGTGCTGGCTGTGCCGTGACTCCAGGTAGCTGAAGTCATTCCCATGAGACAAGAAATGAGTCCCCAGGCTGCAGCTTGCTTCATTTTTTAACCGGTTGTGCCTATGATTTTCTGCTCACAGTGCTGCAAATCAGGTTTGCTAAAGTCTTGTGTAATTTATGCAAAATTACTGCCATCCGTGTTGAATTCCCCCAGCAACATCTCTGGTGGGTCCAGTGGCCTGGAAGGAGCACAGGACTTTCCCACTGAGAACAAAACCATCGCCCTTCTAATTCTGCACAAAAGCTGCCCAAGGAGCGGGGTGCCAGAGCTGCAGTGCTGTGGGGGTGTAATGACTGGGGCTCCCCTGCTGCTGCCCAAGGACACCTCTGGGAAAGCAAAACCCTGGAACAGTGAGAGCACAGCGTGATCCAGCTCGGCCAGAGGCAGGGAGCCATGGCCACTTACTGTCTCTCTGGGAGGACAATTATACATCTCCAGTGAACGCACAAATTTGCTGCTCTTACAGAAATGTCAAGCCTCTGTTATGTGCTTGCTGCTGAAGATGTGGTTCACGCTGCCTCCTTCTCTCCCTGTAACTCTGTGTTTTTAGCTGGTGCCACCTGCCTAGAGCTGTACCCATTAAAAATTCTCAATATAACACCCAGCCGCCCATCCCGGGTATGTGGCAGCAGGAGAGAACGCTGTACCTGCCCTTGCTGCTTTTAAAGAGCAGGGGAGGTGAAATGCTGCTGCATTTGGGGTGGTGAGGGGCAAACGTCTGGTAATTCCCACTAAACTCCACGTTAGTACATGCATAAGGTGTCAGGCTGAGACCGCGGGGCCGTGCGACCCTGGCCGGGACACGGATGGCCGGGACGCGGATCACCTCGGCTGGGCTGTCCCTTCGCCTATCCCTTTTCTCGCTGCTCACGCTCTAGGGTTTATCCAGAACCTGGAAGCGGATTTACCATACCCACCCTGTCCCTCTGCCGCCGATACCGGCACGGCCGCTCCCGGGGCAGCTCCGGAGCAATCCCCGGCGTCCGGAGCCG
>JAHLSL010000016.1:5669058-5683328 GCA_025920805.1 Petroica traversi
CAGGACGGGCGGCTGGAGGAGATCAATAAGGTGGGGCTGGGGCCGCCTCCCGAGCCGACCCCCGCGGGGAGTGGGGAGGGGGCTGCGGTGGGGCCGGGCGGGGCAAGAGGAAGCGGAGGAGGGGGGCGGTGGGTGCAGGAGGAGCTGCTGACCCCTCTGCCCAAGCCCCTTTGGAGGGGGGATCCGGCCGGAGGAGGAAGCGGGGTTTCTGCGGGAATCGCTCTCCATCCCCTCCGCTCCTGATGTTGCCCTCTCAGGCGGCTCTTTCCTCCCCGTGCTCCGCACACCGGCGGGTCCGAGAGGGCTGGTGGGCTCCCGGGCGCTGCCTGCTATGAAATTCCCTTTGGGAACGTGCTCCGGAAAGAATGGGGGCTATTGTTCTCCTGGAGGACTTCAGCCTCCCCTCTGCTCTGTCGAGCGCTTCTACTTTTTCATCCCGGAACGAGGAGTTTCTGCCGCTTAGAGCTGACTCCAGCCTTCCTAGCTTTTCATTACTGCGGGTGAATGTGTAGCCCAGGATGGTTGGACGTCCCACAAGCCTTGGGCAGGGGGAACGGCACCTCCTGGATTAGTGCAAAGTGCACTGGGCTTTGTGCCCTTCATGCCAGGGTCAGGCAAGGTCCTCTCCGCCGGGCTTCAGGCTTGCCCTGTCCCTTGCTTGGCATGGCTGCGGGGGCAGTTTTGTTGGCATCCCTCCCAACTAACAGCGGTTCTGAGGGTGAAAAGAAGGGTTTAACCTTGAAGCAAACAGTGCTGGGATTTCTCACTCTCCTAGGTGCTCCTTTAGTCAGTGGCACCTTGGTGCAGAAATCAAATTGCTGTACAAAATGAGAGCCCAGAGGAGATGAGCTCACCTTGCCCTCACCCTGACTAAGCTATGAAAAGTGGCAATATGTTCCACCAGACAGCAGTGAGACAGTAGAGGTGAAGTTGAGGTCACTGGAGAGGGAATTAAGTAATTAGAAATTACTCAATTAACTAGAAATTAGGATGTGCTGCAGAATAAGAGTGGAAAAAAAAGGTGTCATGGCATAAGATGTAAAATAAGAGCACTTGGTTAAAGAGGAGCCTTTGTAACCTGCTGCTGGAAGGCAGACACAGCACACCCTGCACCAAGAAGGGTATCTAACATATCTCCCCTAGCAAAGGTGGTGTTTGCCCTTGGGCTGAGGATGAAGGGACTGTGTTGTACCTACTGCTGCAGTTTTACTTCTCCAGAGCCATCCTCCAGCATCACACAGGCACAAGGTGGATACACCATCCTTAAGCTGGTAGGAGCTGTAGGACTGAGTCTGGGAAGCTGTGCTCCCTGGGACACTGCTGCTCTGCCACTGCAGTGTCCCAGGGCTTGGGGCTGTTCCTCTTCCCATGGAGAGGACAGGTTCCTATTTCTCCCCTCAGCTGCCATCACTGCTGGCTTTTTCTTTGGATGACAAAAATGAAACAAGCTACGTGACTTCCTGCTGACAGAGCTGCTTGTTTGCACGCAGGTCGGGGTTTGAGCAGCTCAAAACCAAGCTGCAGATAGCACGGGTGGCAGATGCCCATGGATCTTCAGAAGCCATCGTGCTCTGGACAGCAACCCCCACGCTGCTCTGCTTTGCCAGCTTTATGTGGAAGTGGGGGAGTGCAGCAAACAGCCTCACACCTCCCTGACACTGAGCTGATAACAGAAACTTGGGCTGATACTGTGGCTGGAGCCAGAGAAGGGGTTTCCCAAGCACTGAAGAGCCCTAAGGCTGTAAAACAGTCAAGTGCTCCTAATAAAACCTATCAGGCCAAATTCCTATCAGGCGTAATCTCATTGTCTCATCCTAACACTTAGCTCCCTCCAGCCCTTGTTTTCCTGGCCAGTTTCTACCCCAGAGCTCTGGCTGGGGTTCGGATCTGGCAGGCAGTGCTGAGTGCACATGTGCTGCTGAAGGACAGCAGAGTTCTAGTGCTGACTTCTCTCTTCCAGCCTGAAATGCTCCTCTGGGCTCCCCTCTTGGTTGTTCCCCTCTTTTCGGGGATCACATTGTCCAGCCTCGTGCATCAAAGTGGCAGGTCTAATCCAGCACAGATTAGTTTCAACCTAGTTTTACCCTCTAATGCGCTGGGCTGCAGGGAAGGAATTCAGCCTGTTAGAGAGCAGGTGCCTGCTTCTCCCATCCAGAGAGCATCCCTCAGCCCTTCCCAGCCCCTGCAGGCAGGGTGGCTGGCATTCAGCACTTAAACATCCCAGTGAGACTTTGGCCAGCCAGTTGCAGTCACCTTTTTAAGGAGCAAGGAAGGATCTGGCTTTTCTCAGGTTGACTTGCAGGTAGCTGGGACTTGTGTGGCTGAGTTTATTGGCTTAGAAAAGTCTCTCTACAGCTCACGAAAGGCTGTTCGGGGCAGGAGCGGGGGAGAGGCTTTTTAAAGCAGTTCTTATTAATAGAACATGCCCCTTAAAATGGGAACTTTAGCAAAGGGCTCCAGGAGGAACTTCAGCCATTCTGAGTTTGAGTCACGGGCCCTGGGGGCTGAATTCCTCTGTACCATTGTGAGTGTTTTCCTTATTACAGTCACAGCCCAGCTCACATACAATGTGGAGGGTGGAATGCCTTTCAAATACACCCCCTTGTTGCTTCCTTGCACCTGGAGCAGAGCTGTGGTGCTGGTGGACTGTCCAGCCCCCCTCCAGTTGAAACAGAAGTGAACTGAGTTCTAGTCCTGTGTGCAGTGTCACCTATGCTGCTCATGTATCACGATGAGGGCTCCTGGGCACGTGTCCCTCAGCCATCATGTATAGGTGCATTTCCTTCAGTCTTTACCATTTCTGTGCTGCTTCTTGCTCCCAGAGAGATGCTGTGCTCTGCCATCACACCCCCTGTCCTGCTGGGAGGTGGAAGCTGATTGCTGCTCCTGCAGGGGAGGAATGACACTGTGACCTGGTGGCCAAGAAGGCATTTTGGCCCTGTTTTGGTTTTTGGTGATTGCCTTCTTCAGAGGCTGTTCAGTGCTGATGGCAGCAGGTAACACTGCTCTGGTCTTTGGTGACTCCTGCTGCTGCCTGAGCCCAGGTCTGGAAGCTGAATTGGGCCCTTTGTATTGGGCTGGTAAATGATACCCCTGGGTAGAAATAACTGAGATAAATGAAACTGAGTTGGCAAAGGATAGCAAAAGAAGGAACTGGGAATGTTGCTTTTCACCACAGCTCTCAATTTGAGTTGGTGACCATGGTGATGAGGGAAGTCAGTGTCATGCTGGTTTGGTGGCCATGGTCTCTGGTGTCCCATCTGGAGTTTTGGGGGTGGGAGGAGGGGATGGCAGTCACTTCTGTCCCAGCAGGCTTCCTACAAAACCCTAGTTCAGCTGCAGGTAGAAGACTTGCCAAAGCAGTGGTTAACTGGCAGTGAAGGTTTGAGGACCCCCTGAGCAGGTCCAAGCTCCCAGTGAGGACCCAGTGAGGCAGGAGGGAGCAGCTCCAGGTCTTTGGGACCCAGAGCACAGGAGCAGGATAAGGGTGACCAACAGTGATCAGCACACAAGTCTTGTGGTGTCCCACTCCTGCATTCCCCATGAACATGGGAAGCAGCAGTGAGGAACTCATGCCCAGAGCTGGGAGCAGCCTCAGCCTTCGGTCCACTAAACCTCGATGGGTTTGCCCTGGACAGGCCATGCATAAGCTGTGCAGATGTTAATGATTTCTACACTGAAGAATGTGGTGTTGTTGCTGAACACAAATCGAGTCATTAAGCTGTGCTAGGCTGAAGCTGGGCGTGTGGGAGGGCAGGGACAGGAGCAAGACCCTGCTGCTCACAGCTGCAGGGAGTGTTGCTGGCAGGGCACAGCAGGAGAGCTGGCTGTGCAAGTTGTGGTTTGTTCTCTTGGGTATCTGAAGGTTTTTGAGGTGGGGCTAAGGACAAGTGACCAGAAGTGATCCAGGGTTTCCTCTCCAGGGTAGGGGGAGAAAATGGATATTTGGTATGAGAGAGTTCCTAAGCCCAAAATACCCAGGCATATGACATTCTGCAAACTTTACTTGCTCTATTTGCAAGCCCTCTGAGTTTATCTAAGAGTTTGAAATCTGAGATAAGAGTGCTTTTAGCAAGGACTAGGAGCCCTTGCTGGAAAGAAGTGCCCAATCCACATGCTAAGGGTGCTTAAGCAGAGATGTGGGGAGCTGAAACCTTGGGTGAGCAAGAACAAGGGAGTTTCATGCAGTTATCCTAACTGGGGTCCAGTCCTTCCTCAAGCCGCCAGTGGGAAATCTGAGACATCAGAGGGATTCCCCTTGCACTGGAATGTTAATGACAAGGTGTGGAGGGATTCAGCGCATTTTCAGCTCTCTTGGTGCTGTTGCTCAGCTGTGACTCTCTGGGAGCTGTGTGAGTCTTCTGGGTAATGCTGCCTTTGTAGGTGCCCTCTAGGGTGTTTTCCTTTGCATCTTTAACCTTGAGGATATATTTTTTTCTTCTGTTTTAGGAGTTTCTCTGTGACCCAAAGTTCAGTAATGAAAAAGACCTGGAGGAGAAGTTGGCAGTGTTCAAAGGTGAGAACTGGAGGGTTTTCTTGTCCTTTGAGCCTTAGTGTTTGCTCTGAACCAGATTATTTTCCTCAGCACTTGTACCTCACCAGGCTGAGTGACTGAGCTGGGATGGGTGCCTTCCCCCTTGCTTGTGGGACTTGGTGAAACTCCCTGGAGAGGTGTTTTCCACATGAGCCTTTGTGCTTCTCCCACTTGCTGGGCAGGGACATGTCACCCTCCAGACATTCTGCCTGGCAGCTGCTGTTACTGCAAAACCTGCTGTGTGGGCAAAACCCTGGGGAGCAGCAAAGGAGGATGGTTTCTGTCTAGTTACCCAGCAAGCTAGCTGGCATAATGGATGATAAAATAGCTGGACTCTTTTTTTTTTTTTTTAGAATAAGTAGAAGGACTTCATTCCACAATGCAGAAGTGTCAGCTTTCTGGAGGAGTTGGGGACTTTCTCTCTCGAAAAGTTTCTTTTGTCCTTTCCCATCCCCTTGACACCAGAGGAAACAGCACTAATATGTTTAGTTCTGGCCAAAGCCTGACTCCAGTGGGTCAGCAGACCTAGGGCTTAGGTTTGGGCCTTTTGCTGGGACAGGGGATAGGGGAACAGCTCAAAAGCCTGGAGTCCTCTGGAGCTTGTCCCCAGACTGGTTACAGGATAAGATCTGGCAGGGTTATTCTGGTGTACCCGCTTTCTTTCCAAGCAGTGGCTGAAGGCAGTTGAGAAAACATGCCTGCGTCACACTGCCTCGAGGCTTGTGCTCAGCCTGGCTCTAACCAAATAAAACCTGACCTTGCTTCCATTTCAGACATTGTCTGTTTCCCTTTCAATTTTGGCTTTGCAATCCAGCAAGGAAGAAGCTGCTGGCGTTTTGTGATCCCTTACTCCGCTGGGCACAGAGGAGCCTCCTGTGCTCCCCCATCTCTTTGTGTTGCCTTTTGTGTAGCTTTGGCTTTTGGCTGCAGCCCCACATTATTTTTTCCCATCACAATTGGGGCTCTTCAAATATTGCAACTGTAGGTCACAGGCACAGAATTCCCTGTAACGAGAGCCTTTGGCATCTCTTCCTGCTGCCTCGTGAGTTTGTCTCCGTGGCCTGTCCCGCTCTCCAAGGCCTCCTCCAGCTCCCCCAACAATCAGCTCATTGTGTGATGATGGAGGAAATATTTCTCTCTGCTGTCCTTCCAACTTCCCCACCCCCATCCCAGCCTGGGGGAGGCAAAGATGGAGCCCCCATGCAGTGTTTTTGTAAATGTATTTGTGAGGGAGGGACCATGCATGGTTTTTGCCCCACTACATCCTCACTGCTGGGGTGGGAGGGAAACGTGAATGTGTGAGCTGAGGCTGATGTAAAGCTGCCTCTGTTCTCTGCACTTTTGGCTAAGTGTCAGCTCAGAAGAAAAGAAAACATGTGCTGGGCATGGATTTGGCAGAGCAGGGTTTGTGTCCCCAGGCATAAGCTGGGGTGCCTGACCCCTGCCAGGGAGGTGGCAGTTCAAATGCACAAGGTCATCGTGGTGTGGCAGTCCCACATCAAGCATCACTCTGGCCCCTAAACATGTGTGTTAGAGCCCTAATTTTTTCTAGGATTGGTTGCTTGATGCTTGAAAGGAGACATTTACTCCTGCCCGAAGCATGAACAGCTTTAGTTTGTACATGATATTTCTGTAGGTCTGTCCTGGTCAGCTCTTGGCAGCAATAATCCATGGGCTGAGACCCAGGTGAAGACATGCCAAGCCATTCCTCTGCCTCCTGCCCATCAGCCCAGTTAACCCAACAATTTCCTTTGGAAGCACAGGACCTGGGAAGACTCTGATGTGTGAAATAACCACTCTTCCCTTTGGCTCCTTAAATCAACCTGCCACTTCTCTGTTCATGCTCATATGCTTGCTGGTGTGCCTGGAGCAGAGGCAAAAGGTCTTTTCCAATTCCCTTCCTGGGGCAAAGGAGCAGCCTGGAAGAACTTGGTTGATTTGAGTCCTCAGAGGCTGTTGTGGGGAGTGAGTACTCACTGCAGGGTGATTTCTCCAGCCTGGATGGATGGTGCCAGCAGGCATCTTGCTCTTTCCATTTAGCAGAGCTGAGGTGATGGCTGGCCCCCTGTGGCGCTGGGAGCTGTATGATCTGTAAGACAGACAAATCCTTGCCTGAAGAGCTTAAAATCTAAATGGGGAACAGCTAGCAAGGGTTGGGGGGTGTGTAGAAAGCCCAGGTGTGCCACTTCAAAGGGTAGAAAGTGCTTGGACTGAATTTCTGAATTTTCTAACTCAAATCAGTGCTCTGCCTGTTACAGCATGCAAGTTTTTGTCCTGCAAAGCTAACCAGACCTTCTGGAGCAGGCTCTGCCTCTCTCTGAGAAAGCTGGAGTTGCTCAAGTCAGCAGTGTTTGACAGCAGGCTGGAAGGGCAAACAACCTGCTCCAGCATCACTGTGCCCTGGCATGTTCTTGGCTTCAACCTCTTGATGTGGTCCTTGAGCATCTCTCCTGGCAGGTGCTGCTCTGGGAGTGAGAACTGTGGAGTCTGTCCCTTGTTATTGCAGGCAACTGCGTCATTTAATCCCCCTCCTAATCCGATCAAGCTTCATCTCGGGAGTGCTCAGGGGTTTGTTTTCCTTGCTACTCCTTCTGGGAGGCTGTTCCAGAGCTTTGTTTTTCTGGCTGGAAACCTTTTAACGCTGTTCATAGCCAGCTGATACCTTGTTCTCATGCCAGTGTTTTCCTTCAGCTTAAATGAAAAGCAGCCACAATTACAGAGCACTTAACTCTAGAGCCCTAGAGTTGAGATAAGGGTGCTAAAACCAGGCCTCGAGATCGTCTCCCCCTCTGAACTTTGCATTCAGCAGTATATCAATCTTATCCTCAAATGCTTTTATTTTGGTGCTGTAAGCAGGCAGTGCTCCAAAGCCGTGCATACCCTCTGTTCTAGAGTCCTGCTAACTTAATTATGTTTCTCTTCCAGAGAAATACATGGAGTTTGACCTGAACAACCAAGGCGAGATTGGTGAGTGGCTCTGAGGGATGCTGGGTTCGAAGAGCAACAGCCTGAATCTGCTGCTCCCCTCTGCATTCATGGTGTGGAGGAGGAAAAGTTGTGGGCTTTTCCTATGTCCAGCCTTGCTTCAATCTTGATTGCCAGCCAGGGGCTTCCTTGGCTCTCCAGCCCCTGCCTTTCAGCTTCCTCAGTCTCTCCTTGCCTATTTCAAGATCAAAGCTCTTCTCAGTGCTGTTCTCCTGAAGTTCTGTTTATTTCCTCCACTTCTTTCTGCCCTAAATGCTTTCTTTTTCTTCTCCCTTTTTCTCCACTGAGGCCTTCTTCTCAATCCTCTGCTGGGAAGCCGAGAATTCAGAGTTGGGAAGCTGCAGGACTTGGACAATCCTAGGGCTTGCCTGGCTTGAGGCAGGAGCTGTATGAGCACTTCTGGTGCAGAGAAGCTCTTTGCAAGGAGGGGAGCAGGGGGAAGCAAAGGACTTGGGTGTGAGTCTGGCTCAGCTGAGCAGCCCTGCTTTGGGTCCAGAAAACACCAGTTACGTAAAGTTCCAGCCTCCCACAGGCCTGGAGCTGACACTGAAGTGTAACCACTTGTGCTCTGTGCCCTTGCAGGAGGCTGCTGCCCCGTTCCCCTCCTCCACAAGTCTTCCAGCTGAAGCGAAGCCTGTGGGAGCTGGAAGAGGCCTGACTCAGGGCTTCCGGGAGGGAAGGGGCCTGCAGGTCTCAGCAGGCAGCAGTGCAATGGGAGGAAATGGCCTGTGGTGATGGGCAGGGGCGTCTGCTCCCCACAGCTTGTTTGTCTCTAGCCTTAACCCCGGTGTTGCTTCCCTCCTCCCCATCTTTGTGATTCTTGGCACTGCAGTCCGACCCAGAGAGCGCTGTCCCCATGTGTCTCTGGAGCATTCGGAGAGTTGTCCCTCTTCTCTGAGTGTGTGGTACTTTAATCTTGAGCTGCATAACTGGGAAGTGATGCTCTGTACTGGGCAGAGTGGCCATGAGCTGTACTGGAAGGCTTCTCATGGCTTTTGGAAACAGCTTAATGCTGTCAGCCACAGAGTCCATGGGTGAGGAGGGAACTCATGATTCTGTCCCTAGAACTGGTCTGTGCTCAGTAGGGTCACCTCTTGATAGCAGCAATTGCCTTGCTCTTGTAGATTTGATGTCTGTCAAAAGGATGATGGAGAAGTTGGGGGCTCCGAAGACCCACCTAGAACTGAAGAGGATGATCTCTGAGGTGACTGGAGGGGTCAGCGACACCATCTCATACCAAGACTTTGTCAACGTGATGCTTGGGAAACGCTCTGCTGTGCTGAAACTGTGAGTGTCCCGGGGTGGAGCTGGGGAGAGCAGCAGCACCTGAGCTGCTGTGTTGGGAAGCTGGGAGGCACAAGCTCTCCTGTCTGCTGGAGCTGTGCACACTCTGTGTTCATGCAGGGAGACAGGGATCCTCATGAAGGGGAGTCTGCAGGGTGCCATGAGAGGCTGCACAAGCCCGTGTTGAGGCTGAGCAGTGGCGAGTGCTCCCAGCAGAGCTGCCTGCTGTGAGTTAGCACAGCTTTCCTCCCACAGGCTCCGTGGGGCATCCCCCTCCTTCCCAAGGGTGTGTGGGCATTCAGCACTGCAGGGCTTCTTCCCGTCTCTTCCCCGAGGATCCTGCTGGCTTTGGGGAACACAGGTGTCCCCTGTGGATGGTGGCAGGACTTGAGAGGTGAATGATGGTCCTGCCAGCACCAGTAGTCCTGGCTCTTGTTTCCCACAGGATGCTCAGTCCCTGCCTGATCTTGGGCAGTAGATGGAGATGGGACACATGCTTGAAACAGCTGGCTCGTGCTGGGAGAGGTTTTCTATGGTACAGGCTGCCAGCACCAGCCTCCCACGGCCCCCTCTGCCCTCTCAACAGGGCTCTGAAAGTGCTGCTCTAACAAATGGCTTCCAAACACTTGCTTGGCTCCATCTCCATCCCATTGAAGCCTGGCGTTTCCTTTCACAGCTCAGAAAGGCCCTGCTTTTGTGTCTGAAACCGCCATGAATAGGAGTTGATCCTCTCCATCCTCCTTGCCCCCTTTTTGAAGGCAGCTTTAGAAACACAGCCGGCTTTCCGGGCAGGTTGGGAGGAAGGATCTTTTACCCACCTCTCACGTGGTTTCTCTAAGCTGGGACATGTTTGCTGGCAGATTCTCCCCACTGTGTGCTGTGTCTCTGTTGGGATGCTTCTCTTCCAAGCACACACAGACTTCTGACATCCCTGCTCCTCCTTTTTCTCCACAGAACCAGACAGAGCCTGCAGCCTGTCCCGTATCTTCCATCCCTCCTCCCAACTGCAGCAGCTTTCACAAACAGGTCCCTTCTCTTGCTAACAGACGCCCCATTGTCTGTTGGACTCTGTAGAGCAGGAGCAGAAATGTAAAACTCGTCCTAAGAGCAGTACAATCCTTTGATCCATCGAGGCAGCTGGCATTCCCAGCGTAGCTGCAGTCCTCAGGGAGGAAGACAGTGCTAGTGGTTGCAAAATGCTTGAGATTCCTACAGCCAATGCCTTGCTCCTTGTTTTTGCTCTCTCCCCTGACTGTAATAGCTGTTGCTTGCTCGGTGTTGGCTTCTGAATGTTCTGCTGTGTGGTTATGTGCAAGGTGGGCCAGGAGTGGTATTTGCTTTTACGCATCAGGAGCACTTGGCATGCAGTGTGTGCCCAGGGGATTTCGGAAGTGGCTGTCTAAATAAAATCTGCTAATCCTCTGGGCTCTGAGAGGAAAACCGGCAGAGACTTTGGGAACCCACTCCTGGTAGCTGCTGGAAAAGCCAGCCTGGCAGCACTGCCCTCTGTTGGCTTTCCCTGCTTTGTTAATTATCGAGCGCTCTTTGTAGGGGAGCCAGATGCTCTTTTTCAGCAGATAATGCCACCCCCAATGATGGATAAAGATGCATTTGCTTTTTTTTTTTTAATTGGCAATATCTGTTGTGTCTTGCAGGGTCATGATGTTTGAAGGAAAAGCCAATGAAAGCAACCCAAAACCTTCTGGTCCACCTCCAGAGAGAGACATAGCCAGCCTCCCTTGAAGAGGACAGGCTGCAAAACGGGCACTGTTTGCTTTGCTGGTCTGTAACAGAGGTTACCTGTGCTTTGTTACTCTTTACTGTGGACAGTCCTAGTTTTCAACTAACCTGCCTTAGAGGAACAGCAAGGGAAGCTGGACACCCCAGCTCGTGTCTTTCTGCTGCATCCCTTAGCCAACTTGATCTGTTAGACAGAAGCCGTAGCACCAAGTGTAATGTGAGACCAAAAAGAACAAAAAATATCCTGTGATTTTACTCTTTCCTCTGCCCTTCCTGCATTTCTCAGACGAGGAGCTACTTTGTTCCCAGCAAATGGTTTCAGAGCTGTGCTTGTCACAACAGGTTCCTAATGGTCCTTGCTGCCAGACATAGACAAAGCCCCCGAGAGCGGCTTCATGGGTGCAAAGAAGTAAGTGCCTTCTCTGCTCCATCCTCCCCTTCCTACTTGGGATTTAGTTCTTCCCCTCCTGACCCCCCCCAAAATGCAAATCAGGCTCCCACGTCTGTCTAATCATAAGGGGAATGTGCTTGGACACAGAGATCTGCCTGCACAGCCTTTTGGAGTGGGCACAGCTGCCTGCAGGAACAGCTTCTGTCTGCTCTGGAGTTCATCCTGCACACAGATCTCAGGGTCCAACACCAGCCCCACTGCAAGTGAGGATGGTTAAAGCCACCTTGGGGACCCCTTTCCTGATAAACCAGGAGTGTAAGCTCTGATCAGGTGATTGTTCCATCCATGGAGTCCAGAAACAAGCTGTGATGCCTTTGCAGCCCCACAGGATGCCTGGGGCAAGTGAAACCTCTGGGTGAAAGGAAGCTGAGTGACCAAACTGAGCCTTGCCAGACCAGTTGCAGATGAGGATCTGTCCTCAGGCAGCTGCTCTGTCCCTCTGATTTTTGCAGACCTCCCTGTATGTGTTTCAGCTTGTTCCCCTGGGATTATCCATTTCCCTGGTGGATAAGCCCCCAAGTCTGCAAAATAAGAATGGCTGTAAATATGGAATATGAGCTGGGACTGTGCTATCCATGCTCTGGGTACTGTGGTGATTCTTGTTCCATACACAATTTCTGGAATCCAGGTGTTTGCCATTTCCCTACTCTTTTCTTAAATGTTCTTGACAGCTTTTAACTTTTTTAAAATAATGGTTTAGTAAGTACATTTTTTAAAGAAAATACAGATGATTAACTCTACTAGGCTGATTGTTCCTGCCAAAGGCTGCACTTTTAAATAATTAAAAAAACCAACAAAAACATTCTCACTACTGTTTGTGTGGAAGCCAAAACTGTAACAGAGAGAAAAATTATGAGCAAAAGCATCACCAGTCTACTTCAAGGACTGAAAATAAATCTTCTGAAGCCACAGTGTGTGTCAGTGTATATTGTTATCTCCTCTGAAGCTTGGTCCATATGATTGGTTGCAGATTAAGGGAGTTGGTTTCCAAGTCTGTTAATATAAACCCTTAAACAGATCCTGGAGATAGGTTTGGACTGTCTTGATCTGATCTTTATCTGTAATAACTGACTGAAAGCCATGGAGTTTGTGTGATGAAATGCAGAGGCCACCTCCTGAAAGCTGACAATTTTTTCTGACTTACTGAAAAAGAGCTGGTGCCAGTGCTTGTTTTGAGGAATAACTTGTTTATTGACAGCAGACACTTGCCATGCTTCTCTTGAAGGAGGGTTTTTTTTGTTTTTTTTTTTTTAATTCTCTCTGCTCTTGAAGCAATTGCCCAAGGTTCTTGTCTGATGTGAATTATCAAAAAGGGAGACCAGGTTTCCTGGGGAATGACTGGGTGCATGTGTTTCTCAAAAGGACAGGATTTCCCTAAGATCACAGCCCCATGTCTGCTTTTTGCTGCCTGGTAGCCTCTGGGAATGCACCTGCTTTTCTCAGCTGTGCGTGTCGAATCTGTTGTTCAGTTAGAAAATAAAGGATGCATATTACACGAGGGAAATTTGGATGTGGTTTGCCACAGTTCAGGTCACTGCCCAAAGCCATAGCTGCTTGTCTCTGAGGAAATCCTTGCCTTTTTTGGTCCTGGAAAAGAGAATGAACTGCTAAAGCTGCAAACAGCCCTTTTCAAAAAATCCCCATAGGGCTGAGTGCTGGAATTCTGTCTGAGTGGGAGCCGAACCCCTCAAAACTTGAGGAGCAAGTAAAGAACTTGAGGACTTGGTGTTATCAAACTCCCACCTTCTGCTTTTGTGTGGCCCTGGAGCACAAGAAGTCTGTTCCCGCTCACAAAGCTTCTGTGTTTCCAGCTCAGCCACCCCACACTGGAGCTGAACAGGGGCTGACCCAGAGCATCCCTGTGCTCTTACAGCCCATGCCAAGGGAGCAGGATTTTACCTGAGGGAAAGGCATGAAAGGTCTCAGGGGAGGGTTAGGTTGGAATTAGGAAAAGGTTCTTCCCACAGAGGATGGTGGGGCACTGGACAGGCTTCCCCAGGGACTGGGCACGGCCCCGAGGCTGTCAGAGCTCCAGCAGTGTTTGGACGTGGTGGGATTCTTGGGTTGCCCTGTGCAGGGTCAGCAGTTGGATTTAATGACCCTTGAGCGTCCTTCCCAACTCGGGAATTTCTGTGATTCCTTCGACCTGAAGAAACACTGCATCTCTAATCAAAAAAGCACCAAAGCCCCTCACCAAGGGCTGGTGTCGAGGTGGAACAGCCACCTTGCCAGGCTCCAGCACAGCTTGGCAGGGACAGCCCGAGCCCATCCCTGATGGCAGTGGGGTCTGTTCCCTCCGGGGCTGCTCCAGCGGGCCGGGTCCCCTCAGGACGGAGCGGGACACGGGCATCCTGCGGCTCCATCGGGCTGGGTCCCCTTAGGACGGAGCGGGGCACGGGCATCCTGCGGCTCCATCGGGCTGGGTCCCCTCAGGACGGAGCGGGGCACTGCCATCCTGCGGTTCCATCGGGCTGGGTCCCCTCAGGACTGGCACCCTGCGGCTCCATCGGGCTGGGTGCCCTCAGGACGGAGCGGGGCACGGGCATCCTGCGGTTCCATCAGGCTGGGTCCCCTCAGGACGGGCACCCTGCGGTTCCCATCGGGCTGGGTCCCCTCAGGACGGAGCGGGACACGGGCATCCTGCGGCTCCCGGCGGGCTCGATCCTCTCAGGACGGAGCGGGGCGGCTCCCAGTACCTCATAACGTGTGGAAAAATCAGGGCGAAAGCCTTAAGCTGCGCCAGAGGAGGTTCAGATTGGACATTGGGAGGAATTCTTCCCAGAAAGGGTGATTAGACGTTGGAACGGGGTGCTCAGGGGGCTGGGTCCCCTCAGGACGGGCACCCTGCGGCTCCCGGCGGGCTCGGTCCCCTCAGGACGGAGCGGGGCGGCTCCCAGTACCTCAGAACGTGTGGAAAAATCAAGGGGAGAGCCTTAAGCTGCGCCAGAGGAGGTTCAGATTGGACCTTGGGAGGAATTTCTTCACAAAAAGGGTGATTAGACATTGGAACTATGTCTGATGGTTCCAATGCTCGGGGGGCTGGCGGAGTCACCGTCCCTATAGGTGTTCAAGGAGCGACTGGATGCGGCACTCAGTTGCTATGGGCTGGGTGAGAAGGTGATGTTCGGCCATAAGTTGGACCCGATAATTTCAGAGATCTTTTCCAATCTAATCGACTCTGTGCAAAAAGGGTTTATTAAGCCCAGCTGCAGTGCGGGAGGACCCGGTGGGAGGACCCGGAGCAGCGAGAGCGGCGGCCAGAGCGGCCCCGCCGGA
>JAHLSL010000016.1:5688328-5745381 GCA_025920805.1 Petroica traversi
CCGGGGGGGGTCGGCTCGGGACGTAGCTGGGAAGTTTGAGACATCATTGCGGTGTTTGTGGAACAGAATCCCAGGATGGGTCAGGCTGGAAGGAACCACAGTGGGTCATCTGGTCAGACCTCCCTGCTGGGCCGGGTCGGGAATATCTCCAGTGAGGGACACTCCACACCCTTTCTGGGCACTCTTGGGGACTTTCCGATACTAGAGGACTTTCCAGCGAGTGTAGTACAAGCCTGTGGGCTGGAGAAGGGAAGGTTGGCACGGCCTTGGTCTACAGGGGCGTTTAATGCCTGGGGAGGGAATCACAGAATGGTTTGGAAGGAACTGTAAAGCTCATCTCCTTCCAACCCCTGCCACGGGCAGGGACACCTTGCACCAGACCAGGTTGCTCCAAGCCTCATCCATCCTGGCCTCAAGCAGTTTCAGGGATGAAGGAGAGTTGTAGGAACCTTGTTTTGGATGAAGAGTGATGCATTTCTGAATTCTCCTGTCAGCATGCCTTGTGCTGGGGATCTCCTGGTTTGGAGATGTGTGGCTGTAGGACAGTGTGAGCTGGAGCCTTGCTGTGTGGTGCCAGCCTAGCCCATCGTGTGTCACCTACTGTTACTGTGAGGCTGGGTAAGAAGGGACATGAGGGAACAGATACCTGGAGAGATTGTGGGTCTTTCTGCAGCTGCTTTCTGCCCTCAAAAACAGGGTAGCTGGGCTGTTTGTTTTGCAGAAATTTTCTGAGTTCCTACATCCTGCTCAGATTGCAGGAATGCACTCATTTAGTGGCAGTAATTTGGGAATAACTCAGGTGTTTGGGTGGAGTTACTCGCATGTGCGTAGCAAATGTGTGCCTTGCAGCAGCAAGTTTTGTTCAGTCCTGCCCATGTTTTCTTTATTCCCTTCTTTTTTTCCTCTGTATCCCTTGGCTGGTTTTTGTCTGCTCCTGAGAAGCTCAGGTGTCCCAGGCAGATTTTATGAACACAAGCGCTGGGTATAAGAGAGATTTAACCAATGGAAAAAAAATGTGGTGTGGTCTCAGTCTTTCATAGATGAGACAGAAAATGTGATGGAGTGGCCAGAGGCTGCCTGGGTGTGTGGCAGGGATTTGCAGCTCTCATGGAGAGGTTTCTACACTTAGACAAGCCAAGGTAAACTGTTGTCTTGAGCAGCATGTGAGCAGCTACTTCCCAACTCTCCCAACCAGGATTTCCAGTTCAGAGCACTGAAGAAGATTCGCATCTTTGATTCTCCTGATGATCTCCCCAAAGAGCGCTCCAGCCTCCTCGCAGTGTCCAACAAATATGGGCTGGTCTTTGCTGGTGGAGGGACCAGCCTGCAGATCTTCCACTCCAGAGATCTTCTCATGCAGAAACAGCCGGGAGAAGATCCCAATAAAATTGGTAAGACATATTTAAATCTCATGGTTATGGCAGAGACAAGTTTATATGGGATTTATGACATGGGGTTTGGCTTCTGATACTTTTTACAGCCCTTGCCATTCTCTGTCAGGCATTTGAATTGCCACAGTTTCTTGTGTGAGAAGGCAGGAATGAGTTGGTAGCCATTCTTTGCTGGTTTGGTAGCCATTCCTTGAGCTGTAAGCTGTGCATGTGTCAGGGGTAGGTGTGAGTAGAGGGACAGAGTTCTCACACTGAGAGGGAAAGCAACTGCTGTTCCACTACCTGAGTGCAAAGTGGTTTTCATTCTCCTTAGTAGCTGTTCCATTCTGTACATACATAAGCCAAAAATCTTTCCACTTACTATTACCCGAGTTACTGAGGAAGGCAGGTGGTGATTTCTTACGAATTTGGGAACTCTCAAGATTATTTTGATGGAGATGAAGGGATTTGCTTTCATTCAGTTTCCCTACAAGTTACCTTTGACAGCTGCTGTTAATGAGACTGAGGATTCTTGCATAAACTTGTGGTATTGTCTTATAAGAACGATTCTTGCTATTTAAATTTGCTCCCTTCATTCCATCTTCCTTTCCTTTTGTGTTTTAAGTGGAGAATATTCAGAGCACTGTGGTTCCCATGAAGTTTCCTATGCAGCACCTGGCTCTGAGCTGTGACAATCTCACCCTGTCTGTCTGTATGATGTCCAGTGAGATCGGGTCCTTCATCAGCTTTTTTGATGTCCGCACATTCCTAAATCAGGTACAGCAAGTGCCAAGTGGGTTTGGCTTTGGTTTGGGGTTGTTTGTTTTTTTCAGAATACAGCAGAGGAGAGGTGTAGCTGGGGTGGGATTTTCTGTCTCTGTGAGGGTTGTCTTGTAAAGGAGTTGTTCCGTAAACTCAAAATCTGATTGTTTTTATCAGTCATTAATTTATAGGCAGATTAAAACTGCTTTGAGCTGTGACTTCAGGAGAATTTAGTTTAGTGCTCCACTTTGACTGTCTCGTGTATTTATCTTTCCTAAAAGGCAAAACAGCAGAAACATGCATTTGCTAGTCACAAACTAGCCAAGGACTCAGGAAGTGCAGCCATGGTCAACGACCTGAAGTGGAACCCTGCCAGTCCCACCATGGTGGCTGTCTGTCTGTCCGATGGCAGCATCTCTGTCCTGCAGGTCACAGACTCTGTGAAGGTCTGTGCCACGCTCCCATCCTCTGCTGCTGTCACATCTGGTGAGTGGCAGCTTTGGAGGGCACTCAGAATGTTGGACTCTGAAGGGCAGACACAGAGTGAGAGGTGTATAAACACAGGCTGCTGTCTCAGGGGAGGTTTCTTAAAATACTTCACAAAAGGGAAGGGTTTAAACTTGGTGAGACTCAGAAAATGTGTTGCAATGGAATTACTCTTTCCCAGTCGATCACAGCAGCTGAGTCTTGTGTGATATCAAATGTGCCCATCTGTGGTTTGTGCTGTCCCAGGCTTGAGTAATTTCCAGGAAAACATCACCTGTTGGGTTTTGATCTGTGTAGTCTTCCTTTCTCTGTGACTGGATGACTTCTTGTTTGATCAGATTCATTACTTTTTCATTGGAAAAAAATAGGAGTTTTAGTTTACCGGTCCTGTTTTTGTGGGTCCTTGTAACTCCCCTGTTCCTTAGTGCTAACAAAATTATCTTTTTTTTAAAATTTGCTTAGTGTGTTGGAGCCCAAAGGGAAAACAACTGGCTGCAGGGAGGCAAAATGGTACCGTGGTGCAATATCTGCCTGTAAGTATTGGTGGTGTTAAGGCCTTATGTCCATCCAGAAATTTGAAACATGATATTTTGTTGGTTTTGGTTTGATGTGGTTTGGTTGTTTTTTTTTCATTTGACTGGTTGACTCTTGCACCACAGACTACAAAATTTGGTTAGGTGGCACATGGTGTGTTTCAGTGATATTCAAGTGTCTTGGGCCAATATTTAGTTTAGTTTAAGGTTTGCAATTATCACTGAAAAGTCATGATTTCAGAGTGGCCTGGGATGAGTGTTAAAGAATGGGTGAGCTGCTCTAAACGAGTTCTCTGGACTTTCTGCAAAACTTGAAATTTGATTTTTTTCATTGCCTTTCCTGTGTATTTAAGAGTTGTTTCATTTGCAGCAGAATCTGCAAGAGAAGAAGGTAATCCCTTGTCCTCCCTTTTATGACTCAGACAATCCCGTTAAAGGTACATCTTCATATTACTTTTTGACTTGTTTTCTCTTTTAAAGTATTTTACTTATTTTTCCCTCTGTTGTCTTTAGTTATAGCAGCTGTATAGCACTGACTATGTAATTCCAATGTGACTGTCTATGATTCTTAAGCTTGGTAGTTTAGGAGTTAGTTGCCATTTGTTTGCTATTTCCTTTTGTGTGCTGTGCACAGTTAAAATCAACAAGGAAGTGTTATTACAAAGAGTTTCTGACTGAGGCATTTGCTTTCTCTTTCAGTTTTGGATGTACTTTGGATTGGCACATATGTCTTTGCCATTGTCTATGCAGAGGCTGATGGGACACTGGAGATGTCTCCACAAGTGGTCATAGCCATATTGCCTGTAAGTGCCACCAGTCATAATGACACAAGTGTCTGCTCCTTGTTCCTGGCTTGTTCATTCTAATGATGAGTTGCTTTTGTTATTGACATTGGCACCACTTAGAATTTGAGTTTGGTACTGCTGTAAATCACGGGTTTGAGGTTGGGGGGATTGAGTGGTGGAAGTAGAATCCACCTGCAAATCAATGAGTAACCTGTTCTCTGCTGAGATGAAATGATGACCTTTATTGGTGTGCCCCGATGCTATCAAATTTAAGGGAGATTACTTGGTTTCTGCATTGGAGAATAAATATTCAGTGTTGGTCTTACAGAAAAAGGAAGAGAAGCGACCAGAGAAGTTTGTGAATTTCATGGAGCCGTGCTACACGAGCTGCACTGAGAGACAGCATCATTACTTCCTCAATTTTGTTGAGGAATGGTGAGTGGCAAGGCCTTCCCCTTGGTGTGCGTGTCTGGGTGGTCAGTGCTTCTCCATAGATTATGTTCTCCTTTTTGTAGATCTTGCAGTGGACTGTCAAGTTAGTTTTAACCTGTTTGTGTCCGTGCTTGCAGGGATCTAATTCTGGCAGCCTCTGCAGCTTCCACAGAAGTCAGCATTCTTGCCAGGCAGGGGGATCAGGTAATGTTTTTATTCCATTTGTGGAATATATTTTGTGTTGCTTTTGTGCAAATATACATTTTCTTTTCCTAAGTATAGCCTGTATAAGACCTGAAATACAATGAGATGATAAATTTTTTTTAAAAGACATCCAAAAACCAAACAAGCTCCTGAATTGCACAGAATCATAAGATAATTCTTAGATGAACAAGAGATGTGTGTTGTGAACCAAGTACCAAAGTCTGTTTTTCATTATTCACTTGGCAGTCTCAAAATTTGGTCAGACTCACTATAATAAAGTGATTGATGTCAGGTCATCAGTTAAAGTTAAGCATTAAAAATGTCTAACCTCTGATATTCAATGATACATGAGCAGTTGCACACAAATCTTTGAAGGACCCTGATCTTTCTGACATTTGTTAACCTGACAAATTTAAGTAGATACTCTCTAGCTGGTGTTTCAGCTGTTGTAGACTGGAATGCTGAAGAAGGCTGACCATGGGAAAGCAGTAGCCAATATAATAATAATTTTACTTTTTGCAGAACTGGGAATCGTGGGGTTTGGAGGACTCAAGCAGAGCAGAACTTCCTGTGACAGATAAAAGTGATGACACTCTGCCCGTTGGTGTTGCTGTAGACTACACCAGTAACATGCCCATCATGATCAGTAAGTCTTGTTAGTCCTTCTTGTGGAGTAGTCCAAAAATCTCAGTGTATTTGATATTTTTGAGGGGCAGCCTCTTGCTCAGAGTTCTGGAGATCATTCTGAAAGGGAGACCAACACACCTCCTGCTATTTTTATACCAAACTCACAGCACGTGGCTTTACTTCTGTGGAAGGATTCAGTGGCAAAGTGTTAAATACAGTTCTTTCTTAGAGCTTTCAGCATCCTGGGGTACAGCACCAACAGACATGGCAAACAAAGCTCCCGAGTTATGTCTGTGTTCCCCAGAACTGGGATTACAGCGAGTTTAAAGGAGTCGTGTTCTAACACTGGGGATTTCAGGCTGCCTGTGAGGTGTTCTTTATTCTTGTCACTTATGTCCTTTTGCAGAGCTCTTTTGTATCAAGTACATTTGCACGGATCTAAAGGAAAAGTAGGTTGTTTTCAAAGCCAGAAACAGCAAAGATCTCTGAGGTGAATGCGTAGGTTTTAATTCTGCATTAAAGCACAGGGTCTGTACTGCCTAAACCCTGCTGTGTCTACATCTACTCAGCAGCATTATTGCTGTTCCTTCTGTGCTGCCTGAAGGCTCTTCAAAGTACCTTGTCAAAGTCTGAAGCTACATCTGAGCTATTGTGTTGTATCTTATTGGATTCTGAAAATTCTTCCTTGAAGGCCAGAGACACATGGAAATAGAGATGCCTTCAGGCAGAGTGGAAGGTACTGCAGTCAGGGGTTCCTGAGGAGCACAGGAGGGTGCCAGTTAACTGAGAGCTTTACCTGAAAGCAAACCTGCAGTAGGGAATTGAGGTCAAACTTGTACTTGAATGCCAAATTGAATTTGAAGCCTTTTCTCTGTTAATCTATACAGTTACTGGATTAAGAAATCTGTCAGGACAGATTTTTTTAAAGCCTGTGTTGTGCTGCCTCAGAGTTTTTAGAAGGTTTCTGGAGAAGCTTTTTGCTAACACATTCTCTGTGTTCTGCCACAAGAGTTTGGCTGCACATTAATTTGCTTTGCAGTTTGCAGCAAGTTCAGGTTGCAGAGAAACCTGATTTGTCTTGGAACTTGTTCCTGTGTGGAAACTGTCCTTCCCTAGCATGCTTTTCCTGAAGAACCAATAGCAAATAACCATCCACTGCACTGCCTGACAAACAAGGCACTATGATTATAGCAGATTTTCCCTGCACTCTAAATGTGTTTGGTTTGGGTTTTTGTGTTTAATTAAACACAGGTAAATCATTACAGATTTTTTTTTAGTAATATAGAGAGTGTTCTCGGGCCTTTAACTGTGCTGAGAATTTTTGTACTGGAGCAGACTCACAAAGCAGCTGCATAAAACACGAGTATTTTATATTAGTGGTTCAGATCACGAGGACATTTGTTTGATGTTGGCTTTCTTTAAAGTTAAAAAGCTTCCTGTGTAGCAATTCCTTTTTGTAGTTATGCATATGAATGTTAATGAGGTGACAGGGCCCAATGGAATGTGGGCATTGCTGAAAGGAATTGAAGGAGGGAGCAGAGTATCAGTGAGGGAAAAAAGCTGCTTCAAAATCTGAAAAAGCTTGGTACAGGAATTCCTGGGTGAGAGCTGGGCTTTGTCATTCAGGGGGTGACATTCAATTGTCAAAGTAACCCTTTTATGAAACATGAAGTCAGGAACAGAAAGGAATACAAAATGAAATAGAAAGAGAGCTGAGCATTGACAGAGAAGCAAGGGAACAAAGATGCAAATGAAAGCAGGAAGAGACAAATGTAAGAAATACTGTGTGAAGAAAGTCACATGTAGGTTGCAATTCCAGTAGGAACAGAATAGGAAGCTTTGACTGCAGGACTTACATGTGTGGTCTCTGGCAGGTGATGAGAAGATCCTTGCTCCAGCTCCAGTTCTGATCCTGCTCTCTACAGACGGTGTGCTCTGCCCATTTTACATGATCAACCAAAACCCAGGGGTCAGGTCACTTATTGTGACCCCAGAGCCACTGCAGCTGGTAGGGGAGAGAGTTCCAAAGTCAGCAGGTAAGTGCTCCAGTGGGTTAGGGAACACTTGGATTTGTGGATCTTTGTCATACTGATCTGTCAGTTCAGTAGTCAGACACATATGTGGTCACAGAAAGCATTTTTTCTTCATAACAATAATGGGGAGCAGTTCTTGGGTGTTTTGAGCTCCCAGGACTGTTCTCTGCCTTTTGTGCATCAGTGTGAGTTAATCTAGTCCTATTCACCAAATCACAGAATTATTTAGTTTGGAAAAGATCTCTAAGATCATTGAGTCCAGCCTTTAAACCTGTTTGTTTGATGGATCTCAAGCACTTTGCAGGCTGTGCATTTAGACTTTCCTGTGCAATCAGCCTGTGGAGAACAGGGCCAAAGTAGTTTTGAGAGGCTCTTTGCCCAGCTTTGAGCATGGCCTGCACACTTCACAGAGTAGATGGTTTTCCTCCATAGTTATGCCATGGGAGGTCATGATATGAGCTAAGGTGTTTGGCTGCAGCAAAATCCTATTTAAACAAAACCCTCTTTAAATCCTATATAAAGCTTTCTTTAGCACTCTGAAAATTGTGTCAGCAGGTGAAGAGGAGTAATTTTGTTTGAGTTTTAGATGGGTTACCTTGTGTAGTGTGATGTAGGCAGATAAGATGATTGTTTTGCTTGTCTGCATTCATGGAGAAATAATTGCAAATGCACCATTTTCTTCCCTGTGCCCAAATTTGCTTCTCCTTCTCCAGCCAGAATGCTGTTGTTTGGCAGCCTTGCCTCCCTGCAGTGCTGGCTAACTTGTGTGCTGACTGCCTATTTTATTTGAGATGGCAGGAACCTCATCAAAATCAATGGAGGAAGGTGAAGCCTTTTCACAGGAAACTGCAGTCAGCATTAATGTGGACAGACTGTTGTATTGATTGTGACTTTGGACAGTTTCTGTATCACTTGCTTAGTCTGGGGACTGCAAGCCCAGCTCTGCCATCTCCCTTCCACACTGCCCAGTGAGAGTAGCAGTGCTGAGCTGTCCCCATCAAACACATTTGGCCTTTCAAAACCTTTGCCATTACCCAGTGCAGCCAAATGAGCCTGCTCCTTTCCCATTTGTGTTTCTGCAGGAAGCACTGCCACAAGCCCAACCACTCCTCCAACTTCTCTAAAGCCTGACACAGCCCTGGCTGCAGCTCCCACTGTGCCCACCTCCAGCCAGCCTCCAGCAGGGAGTGGAGCAACTCTTTTTTCCTTCGTGTCCTCAGCTGTGAAGACTCCTGGCTCCACAGGCAGTGATCCTCCACTGTATTCCTTTGCCACTGATGCCTCCAAGCAAGCCCAGGCTCCTGCTCTGACTGGAGCAGCAACATTCTCCTTCTCCTCTGCTTCTTCCAAGGCATCTGTGACTGCTGCTTCTGCAGGCAGCACTACAGCAGCTCCTGCCACCTCCTTTCCTTTTGGGTCCCTGAACTTTAAACCAGCTGCAGACAGCTCGTCAGGGCCATCACTCTCCACAGCACCTGCTGCACAGAAACCACCTTTTGCACCTTCAGCTTCTTCAGTCAAAGTGAACCTCAATGAGAAGTAAATAGATTCAGTGGTGAATGCAGGGGCTGGGTAGCTGTTAAATTGCTGCAGGCATGGATAATGTATGGTAGCTCTGAGGATGGTGTCTGGCTTTTTACCCTCACTGCTGTTCCCCATGTTCCCAAGAAAGCACTGAGGAAGCCCCTCTTTATCCAAGAGTGTCTTGGCTGTGAAAACCCTCAGTGCTTCCCATGACAGAGTTTATGTTAATGGGCATGGTACTGGTCAAGGGACAATGCCAGAAATCTAGACTGATAAATTGCCAGAGGCCTAGGGTTTTTTTTATATCTTTGTTTCATAGGCATCAAACAGTGATTCCATGCTTTGGTTTGATGCAAATCATGGCTAAAGACTACTGGGAAATCCCTCCTGTCTGGGGCTGCTTTAGTGGGGTGATGATAGCACAAGTTCCTCTGTTTGAGGAAGCTGGAGCCACAGCTTTGCCACTGTGTTCAGCAGAGAAGGTGCCAGACCTCTTGGTTCTGTTCTTAAATTGACTCTTGCTCTCTGAGCACAGGATCTGGAATCGTCAAAGCTTGTTCACACCAACTGAAAAAAAACCAACTAATATTGATTAGAAACTATGCAAAATGGGTTTGAGTGAGTGTTCTCAGATGTCATATACTCACTCTTCCTTCCAACTCCTCAGACTTGCTCTCTATTTTTAGAAAAAGTGGTTTAAAACACAGAGCTATGTTAATTGGAGCTGCTTTTTAAGGAGAAGAACTTTCATGTAAATGCATCACAAGAAACCATCATTTCTGATGGTTCAAATGATTATTTTTTAATTAGAAAAATCTTTACTGCACCAGAATCTGATGGGAGCTCTTAGGGCTTTTTCTATTTTGTGTATAAAGCAAATGATACACCAGTGACTTGGCTGAATATTTAAATTGGCTGCCTTGAGGAGCTGAGTTTGCAAATGAATAGAAATTCATATTTTCTTGCAGAATTTCTCTTTTAGCCTTACTCTGAGGGTGACACTGAAGGGCAGCTCAGATTTACTATAGTTGGAACAAAATGAGGAGGTGCATTTGAAGCAGGGTAGTACTTTTTGCTGGCATTTAGCTTTTGCTCATGGGAGGATCTAAGATAGAAGTCTTTGTGGTTCCATGTATTCAGAAATTATCTTGAATGGTTCCATCCCACTGTCTCCAGGAGCTGCACTCATGATGTTGTATCTGGAGCTTGAGTTGTTGCTGATCCCTGGGGATGCTCATTCATTTATTCATTCATTCATTCATTCATTCACTCATTCAGTTTTTCATCCTGTTGCAGGTTCAGTGCTGTAGACACCTCTTCTCCCACGAGCAGCAGTGGTCAAAGCACTTCCACGTTGTTTTCCTTCTCAGCCAGTTCCAAAACTGCTCCTGGAGGTTCTCTGAGCCAGTCCACACCCGTTGCAGCCCCTCCTACCACCTCACTGAAGACTTCATCCCCTGTGCCTGCCACAGGTAGGAGTCTGATCCCTGTTGTTGGGAATAATGCATTATATAAAACATGCTAAAAGTTGTAGGACGTAGTGAGCTTCATTTGGCTTCTTTCTTTGTTTTTGCTGCTGCTTTTCCTGCTCTAGAAGCCTTCCTGACTGGCACAACATCATGATATGAATCACTTAATCTTGAAACTGAGCAGTTTTTCCATTTGCACTCTTTATTTCTCAAAGAGCTGTATGTGAAATAATTCTATTCAGCTGCTTAAATTCACCCAGAAATTCTGGCATTTTCAGTGCTCTGATTATGAATGTTTCTGGGCAGCCACACAAATCAGTGCCTTACCTTCCATCTGCATTGACTTAGAGTTCAGAGCAGTCACAGAGAAGTTGGATAGAAGTCAAAAGGCACCTGGGGAAGGTGTGTTCTTGCATTGGGGCCCACAGCACTACTGCTTTTGGATTTGATAGTGGTGATTGTTTCTGATCACAGCCTCTTTTCCTCAAGCTTTGTATAAGTTTATCAGTTATTGTTGTTATTAAATTCCAGTGGCACGTCCTGCTCAAAATACTCCTTCAGCTCCCTTGGTACAGAAGACACCCAAAATCACCCCGCCAGCAGCAAAGCCAAGCTCTGCTCAGGTAACAGGACTTTGCTGGGTCCTTTGGAGAGTGAAAATTGTGCATGGCCCATGAATTGCTTAGAATTCCTTGGACTCAACTAGTCTTCTTAGGTCAAAGAATTTGCTAACTTTTGACTTTGAAATAGTAGCAAATCTGTGGTTCTAAAACAATGTTCTCTTTGTCTTAGAGAACTGTATTTTGACGTATGTTATAATCAGAGTTTGTGGTGTCTGAATGGAGTTTCTAACATCAGACCTATTTTGATATTCTAAGCTCCCTGTTGCAATGGATATGTCCTTAATATTGGTTTTGTCTTTTTTTATTTTTCCCTCAGGGCAAATCAGCACTCCCCAGTGCAGCTTTAGAGAAAGAGGCCCACCAGTGGAAGGAGTCAGACCCTGTCATAGCAGGAATCAGGGAGGAGGTGAGATTTTCGAGCAGTTTTCTTCATAATGCCACACAAACACTACAGTTCAGCTGTGTTCTGATGGTGTCTGCAAGTAGTTTAGGAATCAGAAGGGAAATTTTTCCTAGGATAACCAGCCTTGTTTGTAGTTGCTATTTGTGTGTCCTGTTCAGTCATCTTCAGTCACTGTGCTGAGAAGGGGGAGTGTTCTTTCCTGTTAATGTTCAAGAATTTCCTGCTTTGGCTGCAAAATGACTGGTGTTTATGGTGTAGTTGAGGCACGATCCAAGAGCTGAGCCATTTGTTGCAGACCCTGCTTTGTTTTCAGTGGCCTCCCTTTCTTCTGCTCGACTTTGCAGATTGCACATTTTCAAAAGGAGATGGAGGAGCTGAAGGCCCGGACTTCCAAAGCCTGTTTCCAGGTTGGAACTCCAGAAGAAATGAAGATGTTGCGAACGGAGTCAGATGATCTCCACACCTTCCTCTTGGAAATTAAAGAGACAACAGAGGTGAGCAGTGTCTTCAAACTGAACCAGCAGTGACTTCCTCACCTGATATTTCTCCTTAACCTGCTACAGCTGAGCTGTAGATGGAACATCTGAGTCTGCTGCATTAATGAGGGGTGACATTTGCCTTTGTGCTTTCAGAAGCCCTCGTGCTAGCAATAGCAATAGAAAAGTTATTTTGAACTTTGCCCCATGTATTCTGTTTCTCTTTGCAGTCACTTCATGGAGATATCAGTATTCTGAAGACAACCCTGCTGGAGGGGTTTGCAGGGGTAGAAGAGGCTAAAGAACAGAATGAACAGAATCGTAGCTCAGGGTATTTACACTTGCTCTATAAGAAACCTTTGGATCCCAAGAGTGAAGCACAGCTTCAGGTATGAATCATGTCAGCCAACCTCGGAGAGAGAGTTCTAAATAAAGTAAAACTTAGGTTTGCATGTACAAGTGCCCAGCATTGTTGTCCTGCCCTAAGTATTTGCTGTTTCAACATAGTCTAGTAAATGTGTGGTGAGCTTTGTTTTCCATGAGTTTGCAAGAGATGATGAAAATTCTGTCCTGAAGCTCCTCTCTGTTGTTGCATTTGCAGTGCTGATTCAAAACTCCTTCTGAAGGGATGTAGTTCACCTGAGATCCACATCTTTTCTAGTCTTAGAATGTGACTCTTGACATCCTGTTCCTTCTCAGCCTGTAGTGTTTGCTCAGGGATTTCAGTTGTAAGAATGTTGGGTTTTTTTTCTACACTTAGAGAAGAGTTCTTGGAATTATTTTTATCTTCAGCAAGTGCCTTATGGAACAATTTGATGACTTATTATGACTTACAGAATCGTGTGGTTAATTTCATGGATGGTGGAGCATGAAGCTTAATGATATTCTAAAAGCTGGAGCACAAAGGAAAATAGCCAGCAGTACATAAAGAGGCTTTCAAAGACAAGAAAGAAAGTAGAGGTGAAACACTTTTTGTTACAGCTCTGGTGATGAGGGCTTTTTAACCCTAAGCAAAATAGAGTGAATGTGCTCTACAAATGATACTTGGTCTTTTATACACTGATAAGGTCCCCTCAAGAGGTTTGACTGGCAGGCTGAAGGCATAATTGAATGGCATCTTTGTGGCAGTAGGTATCGAGACCTTGCATGCTGTTATTAGAAATCAGCTGACACAAAGAGATTTCTTTTAGGTCTGATCTCTAATCTTCACCTGGATTCTGTAGATTGATTCACTGTCTTAATTGCATGCCTGCTTTGATGTCCAACATGTCTCTATGACATTTAAAGCTTGTGACTTCAGAGAGATGATAATGTTGAAGTATGTACAGAAAGGACCATGACGAAAGTATAACAAGTGGTGTAGAAGTGGAAGTGGATTGAATGGAAGGAGAGAACTTTTGGGTCAACTTTGTTAAAGCTTGCTTTGAGAAAGCTCTGTGCTGGCTCTTAAATTTACTCATTCTACATCATCCCATTCTCCTGGGTGAGAAAAGTTGTCTTAGTCAGCTTCGTGTCCTTGTTTTCAGTGACATTTTCAAGACCCTGAGACTTTTCTGATGTCCAGCTGTATTGGTTTGGTATCCAGAGAGTTGCTGCCATAGAGGTGCTGGAGAGAGGAAACCTGGGCTTGGCAGTGTTTAACACAAAGCCCTCAGCAGGACTGGGTTTGCTTTTGGGTTGGGGATGTCCCACTAGAAATTCATGCTGTATCTTGAATGCATTTGCAGTGGAATTCTTCCCAAGCTGTGTTCCTTGGCTGCTTCATCATATATAAGTGAACATTCTGTTGAGATGAGCTGAAACAACTGCAGCTCAGATTTCCACTTGACAAGGTTGGAGTTCAAAGCATGGCTATGCCACACCAGGCAGGAGAGATCATAGAAATGAGGCTGAGCTCTGAGATTGTTTAGGGAGCCAGAGGTCTCTGGCTTAGCTGCTGCAGTTGTGCAACTGTATGGTCATAGATAAGTCATTTTACTCTCTGCACTTGCTTTTTACTTATTTTCCTACCTATAGAAGTCAAACTAATTCCTTGCCTTAATGTGGGAGGTGTGAGCATTTGTGAGTGCTTTCATGAGTCATAGTCTGTGAATGCTAATATTCTAGAGTCCTGTGAGTAGCCTGCAAAGCTTTGATCCCTTCTAATTGTTAGAAGTTTCAATTTTGTAATGACTAATGTTCTAGAAGTGGCATTTGAAATAAGGATTGTTTTGTGTAGTGCCTGATGTTTGTAAAACCCTTTCTGTAAATACCTGGCAGTGTTTTGCAAATGTTATGGACAGCATTATTTTTAGTTGAGAGCTGAGGTGAAATGTCCAGGTCAAACCCTGTGTGTATCCCATTAATTGTAATGTAAATTTCCACCATGTTGGGTTCTTTGTGCTGGTAAAATATGGGCAAGTGCTCTATGGCTTGGACTGAATGAGCCCAGAGATTTTCCATCTTCTTCAACTGAAAGTGAGATTTGTGAAGTGAATTAAGAAGTCACTTTGTTTTGCCTGGCAGGAGATCCGGCGCTTGCACCAGTACGTGAAGTTTGCTGTTCAGGACGTGAATGATGTTCTGGACTTGGAGTGGGATCGGCACCTGGAGCAGAAGAGAAAGCAGAAGTGAGTAATTGAAACTGGAGTAAAAAACTACCTCATTGAACTGGGCATTAGTCTTTAATCAACAGATGGAAAGCTTTTTTCATTCTTTTCCCATCTTTTTCAAGGGATCTGGGAGTAGATCTTGGCTCAGACACCTAGTGGGAACCATAGGTGCAGACTCTCTGGCTTCATATGTGTTGCAAGCTTGTTGTATCTCTGTGTACAGTGCAAATAATGCTTATAGGAAAAAAATGTAAGCTTCATATAAATTCATTGATGGCAGCTAATGAAACCTTTCTCATAGATAAAACATCTTGAAGCAAATGAGCTAAATGAATAAACTTGCAATGTATTCAAAGGAGAAATACATATTTGAGGTGAACTGAACTGCTTTGGTGTTTGACCTCCTTGAGTTTCAGTAGCCAGAACCACTAAACCATTGGTGTTTGCTTGCCTGCCTGAGACCCAGATGCTCAGATTGTCTCTGATCTGGTCTCTGCAGGCGTCTGGTGGTCCCTGAGCGAGAGACTTTGTTCAACACCCTGGCAAATAACCGGGAAATCATCAACCAGCAGAGGAAGAGACTGAACCACCTGGTGAACAGCCTGCAGCAGCTCCGCCTCTACAACCAGACATCTCAGTGGAGTGTGCCCAGTGAAACATCTCTAAACAGTGCTCAAAGGTATGTGGAACGTGAATTCCTCCTTCTCCCTTGCCCTCCAGCAGTGTCCAAGGGTGCATCTTCCAGAGAATGATGTTTTGTGGGCATGGTATGGGAGGACAGGACTTAAAAATTATACTAAACCATGCCCAGGTAATACAGAAGCTCATTGTTTATAATCTGGGGCTCTGTTGGATGCTTACCATAAACTTCCCCTAAGAGTTTAAGGGGTTTTATAGTAAATGGGATAATAGAGCCTCCAGGCTGAGTTACTGCTGGTTGTCTGTCTGACTTCAAGGAAGAAGTGAATGACTCTTGAAGTTCCCAAAATAGTTAAAGATGCATCACACAGTATCTAGTGGAGCCAATTATTCTTCCAGATATGCAGTGGTTCTAGTGGCTACTTTGGCCCGATTTTTTTTTCCTGCTTTGATTGGTTTCTTTCTGCTGCTGCTGTTTTTTCACTGCTATGCCTTGTCCCAGTTTTGACAGTGACCTTGAAAGCCTGCGCAACGATTTGATGAAAACTACTTTGAAATCACATGCCAAACCTCTGCCCAAAGCACCTGGTAATTTATTCTTTCTTCTTAGTATTCACACTATAAATGTGAATTATCTTTTTTTTTTTTACTTGCAGTTTGATTATAGACTAATAACTGTCTTCCATTTTCCAGCTAAGTTATCCCCAGTGAAGCAGGCACAGTTGAGGAATTTTCTAGCCAAGAGGAAAACTCCACCAATTAGGTCTACAGCTCCAGGTAAACCTTTAGTTACCATAAAAGTCTGAAATGCTTTCCAGGAGGGTGACTTACCTGCTGTGGGACTGAGACATGAAATCAGCTTTTTAGCTTCTTAACTCCTACTTTTTCTTTCCTGTTCTCCCATCTGCTCTCAGGAGGACTTGTCTTCAGTTACTCTCTGCTTGAAGGCTGCCTTTCCAGGCAGTTAAGAAGTCAAAATCATATCAATTCAGGATTAAAACAAGGCAGTAGGAGAGGGGGCATTTGTTGTGGCTGTTACACTGGACAGTTCCCTCAACTTAATACTGAATTTTGTTTTTGATGTTGCAGCAAGTTTATCCCGATCTGCCTTCTTGTCCACGAGATATTATGAAGATTTGGATGAAGTCAGCTCAACATCCTCAGTCTCCCAGTCCCTGGAGAATGATGATGCCCAAGCAGTGGACCAGGAAGAAGAGGCTGCCCCAGTCCAAGTCCCTCGACACGCTCCTGTAGTCCGAACTCCCTCAGTCCAGCCTGGCTTGATGGCTCAGTCTCCGTCCTTTGGGAAACAGCACCTCTCCCTGGGTACTTTGTGTGAGTTGTGTTTGCAGTGTCTCTTCTCACTGTGGTCTTGTGGCAAGCTCTAACTGCTGTGTTATCCACTGCCAGTGCTTCAGGCCCTGGAGAAATGACTTTGCAGGATACGGATTTACATTGCCAAGTTCCCAGGAGCAATAACATAGTGGCTTCGTAACCTCATGAACTCGAGCTAAAAGCACTAAACACCTTGACTCATTGATTGTGTTTTTGTGATAGCCTGGTTCTTTCAGATTGCAGTGACCTGAAATATTGCCCAAAGACTAAGAGTGGAGTACTGCTGTGTTTGGTTGATGTGGCCAAGGTAGGAGGTCTGAGCCCTGCAAGCCTCAGTGAGAGCTGCATTTGCATATACTCAGTTTTCCTTGTGCGAGAGAGGTTTCTTTAATCTCTTCCAGAGAGAAAAATAAGGTGTCAGCAGAAGTGTCTGTAACAGCAAACTGAAAGTCCTCTAATACACTGAAATGACATCTATTGAGACTTAGTACTAATTCCTTGGGATATACCAAAACTGCCAGGGACAGATTGTGTTGATTGTTTGAATGGCCTGCACACCAGTCCTGTCACAAGGAAGCTGTGTACTTAGAGGAACTGCAGCTCAGCAAAGGCTTTCAAAGACTCCCTGATTTATAGAGAAACATGTAACTAATACTTTTGTTAATTTGTTTTTTTTTTTTAGTGCCTACATCTTCCAACAGAATCATCCCACAAGGGGCAGACAGTACAATGCTTGCAACAAAGACTGTGAAACACGGGGCCCCTGCTCCCACTGTCACTGTTCCAGCGCCACAGGCAGCTGCTGCTGCAGCTCTGCAGAGGCAGATGGCTGCTAACCAGTCCCCAGGTAAAAGGATGGCTAATTGCCTAAGTGACCTCTGAGCAGCTGAATGGGGCTTTCACAGGGATTTAATGCTCTCAGAGGAGAAGATCATCAAACAAAATGTGGCGCACATCTGTAGTTGTTTCACCTCTGTGTGAACACCATCCAGTGTTCCTTTGTCATCCTTTTTCCTGTAAGCTGCTGGTACAAAATACCTGAGAAACTCCTGTTTCAGTTCACAGATGATGTTACAACGTAGGTAAGAGAGAGTTAGTAAGAATAGATTTGGTCAGCAAACAACAAAAAGTGTACCAACTGTATAGATGGCTGCCCACTTCTTTTGTCCTTAATGAGGTCTGAGGTTCCAAATGCTTGGGGCCAGGCACACTATGTATGTTCTAGAATCTTGGATGGATCTTTTCAGAATTATTCAGGCCATATTGAATGAAGTGAAATGCTTAATATGGAGTTGGTCTTACATATTTTTTTCTTTTTTCTGTTTTTTTCTGTTCCTTAAAGCTGTGAGCACCTCCTTGACTGAATCAACTCTGAAGAACGTTCCTCAGGTGGTGAATGTTCGAGAACTCAAGTCTGGTGCATTGACTCCAGCAGTCTCTGCAGTAATAGGGTGAGTGCTGCCCTTCTTTCTGGTGGCCTTTGTAGCATTTGCACTGGAGCACATCTGCCAGTGGGGAGCAGTAGCAGTGTTTGACTCAGTCTGGCTGTGTAAGACCTAAAGTGGGTGCATTTAGAGATGAGTATTGGGTTTGTGGACTGAAAGAAAGAAAGAAACATTTTTCCAGGTCATTCAAGGATTTGCTAATGGCTTGTCCTGAACAAATAACAAGACCAGTATTAACCTCCTTCTCCATTTGTCCGTGAAATGCATTTATGTGCGTCCTCTCCTTTTGGGATTCAGTAGTTTTACTGCTAATATGAAATTTGGACTTGGTGTTTCTCCAATCCCTACCTCTGTTCTACCTCTTTCAGTAAGGGAAATGGAGCCCTCTGTCACTGAGTGTGGTCTGTGACTTTAGGCTGTCCAGATGTTTTCCTTCTACTTTGTCATCCTTTGCAGAGAGAACTTTCTCTGGAGTTATGTCTGTTCCCCCAGATTCACCCCCTGAGAGCTATGCTCTGGTTTTTCTGAAAACTTGGCTCAAATGTTTTGCCATCAGAATTTTGACTGAAGGGTTGGGTGTCACTTGGGGTCAGTCACTTTGGAACACGAATGAGCTGTTCTTCCTCAGGAGAAAACTATGAATGCTGACTTCTAGTATTTAACCTTGAAGCTGTTACCATTTCTTGTGAGTTAGCTGTAACACTTGGCTTTCCTACTCTGCATCCTGCAGACAACAGCCAGCTCAGCTCATTCCAGAGATTTCTGTCTTATCACCAGGCTCTGTCACCAGCCTGGAGCTAGGCCTTTTTCCCAGTCATTGTAATGACCTTGAAACTTTGCTTGCAGTTCCTATAGTTGCTTAGGACCAGTGCATGGCCTGTTCTGGGCTGGAGAGGCAAGGGCACTACTGCAAAGTTTGTGCAAAGTTGGGCTTTTACTGCATGAAGAGGGATAAATTCACCACATATCTCTGGTTATAAGTTCATATGGAGTTGCAGATGCTTTATCCATATAACTGTGAGCTGTACGTGCCGCTCGTGGAACAGTTGCTGTTGTTGTATCACCACTGCCTTTCACACATTTGTATGTACTCTTCACTGTCAAAGAAAAAAGGTGCAATTCCTTTGATTCTGAAATGGAAGAGTCTCTCAGTGGTGGTACTCAACTGCTGACCTTGACATTTACTTCATGGTTTCTTTTGCACTTTCATTGAGAAACAGCTTGGGCACTTTTTGCTATATTATTTCTTCCTAGAAGTGATAAACTGGAATGGGGAGGGGAATTGCTCCATTTCTTGAAAGTCAAATTTGCAGACAGCTCTACTTGGGAATTTTTTTGGCTGGAAGTAGTCTTTTGGACAGGAAGAGTTTTCCACCCTCTGTTTCATCAGAACTATGATGAAAAAAGTAGAAAGAACTGGCTGTGCATAGAGAAGGTTGTGAGTGGAGCAATACGTGATGAGATTGGTTTTCAGTCGAACTGTAGTTAAAGACCTGTCTTACTTTCAAGTAGTTTTAGGCTGGCAGTGTTGATTGATCTCTCTAATTTACAGAGCACCAGCTAGCTTGATGTCTTGGAGGCTTTCTACAGTCTTACTTTATAGCTGACCTCATAAAAATGTACTTTCTAAAAATTCTACCCAAATGAACCATGCTTGCCAGTCAGATTCAGCACTAAAATGAAGAGCATTCACCCAGCAAAATTAATTCATCAGTTTTTGCTACTTCAGACATCCTGGCTCCCTTTTGCTGCCACAGCACACTCTTCAGCTGTTAAGCAGAAGTGATTTTTCAGTTGTTATCAGTTGTTCAATGGCCTGTGACTGGGTGTGTTGGTGGTCCCAGTCCAGTTACTAATACATAGTTTTCAGTGCAAAAAAAACCAACCTTTCTCCACAACTGAAGTCAAACCCATCATTTTCACAGCTTTGTCAAGTGATCTTGAGATCAAGTCCCACCCTCTCATGAATTTCACAGACTTTGTTTTCTTCTTTGTTCAGTATAAACTTGAAATCTACAGCTGCACCATCCCAACACCAACTTTTTCCAGTGTTAATCTTGAAGTTTTCATTGCTTGCTGTACTTCTGCTTTGGGCAGAGGGCAAATCCAGGCCATGCAATGCTGAGAGAGAGCACTCATTGCTGGAAGGAAGCAAGGAAGGACTTGTTAGCTAAGCAGAGCTGTTTAAGGCACCAAATCATATCCAAGACCAAATGGCCATGCAGAATGTTTCATGTATATGTTCTCTTCTGTTGGAATATGGTAGAAAATTCCTGTGAATGGGCCTGCAGCTGACCAAACAGTAAATGCAATTTGGGAATTCTCATGCTTTAGCAGACAGATAATTTTGGATGCCTGTATTTGTTCTCTGTATGAGATTTGCAGCCTCAGACAGAGATTAGTTATTGCCTTAGGGAACTTCTGGTCCAAGTCAACATGGGGAGAACCTGCCTGGGTAAGAAAGCTGGGCTTTGCCAGCAGGACAATGCAGTCGTGGTTGAATTTAAGCTTCTGAAATCTTCTGGTATTGACCAGTGAAGCTTCTAAACCTGGTGGGCCACAGACTTGAGGAGGTGCTGAAACTGATTGGCTGTTCCCAAGTTACAGTGATTTGGTGTGTTAGTGCCCCATGGTGCCAAGGTCAGATGCTGCACCCCATGAGATGCTGCCATTCTGCAGTCTGGGTTTTTTATTTCATGGTCAAAAAATACCAAACTATAGTGTGGAATACAGGTTAATTTTCTCATAATTCTTGCTATGACTTTGTCAATGTTTATAGTACACTTCAAAGACAGGAAATGCTCCCTCCACCCCCTCCCAACTCTATCTCCTTACTCAGCATTTCTAAGCATTGCATGTACGTGTCTGGACTCCACATTTTAAAGGAAGCTGCTTAAATTTGTTATCCACTAGGCATAAAATTGTAATCCCCTTACCTGCTGATTTTTCATCAACTTCTTGTAAAATAGAAAGCCCTGACTCTCTTCAGAGACAAGAGTGTCTGGAGAAGACTTGATCGTTTAAGTCTAGAGGTTTAAACACATTTACAGACTTCCTTTGTTAAATGTGGCTGATTCATTTAAGAGGTTTATTCTCTAATCAGATTTGTTCGTTCGGGGTTGTGCGTGGAATCTTTAATAGCGGCTGTTGTCCAAGGCTTCTGGGAGCTGTGCTTTTTGAGAGGAGAGCAAATCCTCTTTCAGGCTAGTTATTCATGTAATTGTTTAATTTTTCTTTTTAAGATCATCTGTACCTCAATCTGCAGCCCAGGCAGTCCATCAAGTTTTGGCAACTGTTGCTACAAACCAAGCTAAACAGGTATTGTGATATAGAACCCTTTCCTATGGCATGCTGTACCTGGCCATGCTCAGCAGGGTTTGAGGGTTTAATTTTCATAGCTTGCCCTGCATTCTTGCCAAACCATTCTGTATCTGTGACCTCAACAGTGTGATGCCAGACTGTGCCACATCTATGTTATGTCTTGCCTTTTCTCACTTCTGAAGATGTTCTGCTTTCTAAGGGCTCCAGCCTTGCTGCAGTGAGGGTTGCAGCAAAATAAGCTGTTTTAGGTAGATACAACTAAATTTCACACCAAAAAAAAAAAATTATAGGCAATCAAGGGAGAGAGTTCTTTACTTACCCTGTTATTCTACTGAAAATATTGCTTAATGGTTGACAGGCTGCTGGGTTTTATAGGTATACATCAAAAACAACCAATGCAGCAGTCTTTGTCCTCTGCAGTCATTGAGCTGCTGCCCACGGAGGCTTGCTGACCTGTTGAAAAGGTTGAGGATTGATCCTGTATTTAAGTGTCAAGGCATAATGGGCCCAAGATTGCAGAGCTCTTCTAAGTGCTTCAACCACCCACCTCTATTGTGTTCTTAAGTCGCTGCATGACACTGATAATAGCAAACCAAAGTCAGAAGGACCTTTGTTAATGGCCAGACTGCACTGACCTGAAGTGGTGCTGTGTTTTTAGACACCTCTGGCAGGCTCGATGAAGGGCCAGACTCCCCCTTCCTCTGTGTGTGCACCCTCTCCCATGGCATCCACAGCTGCTCCAACATCATCTGGCAACAAGATCTCAGGTAAGTTGTCTTTTGTGGAGATGGAGGTAAGGTCAGGGTGCACAGTCCAGAGAATGATACTGAGGAAAAAAAAGATTTTGCCTCCACTGGGAGGTTGCTGTGCCAGTCTTGAGGGGGAGGAGAGTGGTTTTTGTACTCCCTGTGTTTTGTCTGTTCCTGCATCTAGAATTCAGTGACACAATTCCTTGTTCAGAGTGGACTTAGAACTTGTAACTCTTATCAGAAAATGCTGGAAGCACATCTTCCACAAGGCCACTGTGGTTTGACAGCAAATTAAAAGCAGCTCTTTTTAAAAAAAAAAAAAACACAAACGTGAAAATCATGCTGGTTTTAAGCATTTTAAACATGCTGATTTGATTTTTAGACGCACAGCGTTACAGGAGTACCTGAACAAGCTTGAAGTGAACTAACTCCTGTGCAGGATCTGTTGAGCCTTGAGCTGTAGGACCAGCTTCAGAGCCAGTTCAGACACAGGGAAGCTTCTAAAGAAAGGAATGCTCAGTTTACAACTTAAGAGGGAAGGAGGAAACATCAGGGGAAGGAAGCAATTGATTTTTAATGTGTATTAGATAATAATGCTTGCATTGGATATGGTTTTGTAAGCCTCTTGCATAAATGTCTGAAATCCATCACTGTTGGTCTTTTTGTCTTTAATCTGTGGATGTAGGTTGCCTCTTAGCCAGGGGTAAGAAGCAGTAAAAATAACTAGGAATCATATTTGACTAGGCAAATGCTTCTTAAATTTTGTTTTATTGAAAACATCAGCTCCCGAATTTGATAGCACTTCCTTTTTATTTGAAATTTCTTAAATTACAGACTCTGTGCAAGCAAATCCCTTCTTTTTTGATAGATGGATGACAGGGTGTTTTGTTTATTTCTTTTAATTTGTAAATATATTTTGAAAGTATATTTATTTGTTGTTCTTGTAACTTACAGGACAAGGGACTGCAAAAACAGTTACAGCTGTTTCTTCCACTGTGACATCAGTACAAGCAACAACTTCACAGCTTAACAAAACCTTCTCGTTTTCTTCTGTGGGGTCTGTATGAACATTAAGATTTCTTTGTAGTTGACATTAAATATGAGTATTGGCTGTTACAGCAGGTGCTGCCTACGAACTGTGCAATACTGTAAAATGGCACCTGCAGGTGTTACACTTGGGAGGGCAGGGCTTGTACCAGAGTCCTTTGAAGTCCTTGTTTGTGGGAGCCTGAGTGAGGTCTGGAGGTCTGTGAAACTTTGACACAGTATCATGTTGCTTTGAGGTTTTTCAGTGTATAACTAATCAAGAGTAAAGGATGACTGGCTTGCTTTGGGGATTTATCAATATGAACAAGTTAGGATTTGAAATACGTACTGATGGTCACACTGAATCTGAATTATTTATTTTAAAATAGCAGAGCAAATTTTGCTTTTTGGCTTGAAAAGTAATCAGATCATGAAGGTGACAAGAGGGGCCCCAAGCCATCTGGTGATATCTGTTACATAACAATAACACAAAGCAAGGCACATGTTATGAACATACAATTACCCTGAAACCTCTTATGGAATGGTATTTCAGGGATGGCAAAAATATTTATTTGATGATATCTTATGTTTAGGGGAGAGGGATAATTCCTTAAGAATGATTGTTTGAAATTCTGCATGTTTACTGGTCCAACACTGAAGTGAATTTCTCTGTGAAGTGGGCAATATTAAGTATTTCAGAACACACACACTTTCAAATGGCTGATTTCTTTCAGTCTTACCCATTTCTCTGCACATTTGTTAAGTGGATGCTACCCAAATGCCTTGTTGGGCTCTTCAGCAGGCTAAAAGAGTCCTTTTGAGTGATGGAAATTCAGATCCAAAAAGCAAACAACCCTGCCTTTGTCCCATGTGCAGTGTGTAAACCATATGCTAAATACAGTGCTGTTGTCAGTGATGTCTTATTCCCATGGCCTGACTTCTATATCAGCAGCTGGTCTTTGAGATTCAGAGAAAGCTTAAAAAGCCTCAGGGAATGAAGATCTCTGCAAGACTCATTATGAAAGATCACAGTATTTTTACAAGACAAAATATTTTCAGTGTAAAATAGTCATGATAACTTTTCATTTCTGTCTTGCTGTGAGTGATCTCCTTTCTGGTGGATGGTTGTAACCAGTTATTCCCTTCTGCACTCTTCCCTTTTAGCTCTTTTAAACTCTAGCTGCCTCTGTGGATTTTCCTTTCACCATCAGGTTTTGGTGCGTGGGGAAAGAAATACACAGCAGAAAGGAAAGAACATGGGAGGATGAGGGGTGGTCAAAAGAACTTTGAAACCTGACTCTCTTTAACCCTTTAGAAGCCTTTTCAGAGAGGAAACAAATAAAGGGAGAACAATGTTTGTGTGTGTGTGTGTGTGTTTCTCCCTGTTTAGTCCTTGGAGAAACTGCTCTTGTGTGCCTGGCTTTGTGCAAGTCTGCACTGAAAATCTGAGTCTCAGAGTTGTGCTCATCATATGGTTGGAAATTTCAGCACTTTGAGCTAAGTCATTCTTTCCCTTTCTCCTCTCTCCTCCTAGGTCTGTGTTTAATTTTGGTGGTGTCACATCAGCTGCTCCATCACAGACGCCGCCCAGCCTCACTCCCTCACAAGGTTAGTTTGGCAAAGTCTGCAAACAGCATCTCTTCCCTCTTAACTGAGTGTTTACTCTTCCTGATTCATGTGGTTCTTGTTTTTTGTTGCAGTTCTATTACTAAAATTGCAGTAACTTTTCATGCATACACTGGGTTCTGCCCTGTAATGCACAGGAATCTGGGCCACCCACCTTTCAATGAAGAATAAGCAAAATAATTTGTTGCCAAGAACATTTAGGAGGTACTAATTTATGGAAGAGGTTACATCTGTAGTAGTTTTCTCTGCTGTCTTTAATCTGAAGATTTAAAGTTGCTGAGGGGGACTGACACAGAACTGTCATCCAGTGAGCATTTAGTAATGAGAGGGAATTGCTTGGAATGGCTTTGTATTGCTTCTAAAATTGAAGTACAATACATGGGCAGCATTTCCATGTCAGAGGTAGATCCAGTTTGCCCGGTCTCGTAAATGGGAAATGATGAAATCTGCTTTGTAATATTTTCAAAGTTTTCTTCCTCTAATTTCAGCCTTGCAGGTGAGATCACGTGGTCAAAAAATCTGCTCCCAATGTTATTGGTTCCCCTGGTAAAAGATATCACCCCTTTTTCTTACAAATATTGGCTTGTTTCTATCCTTAGAGCATCACAGCCTAAGCTAAGTAATGCTACTGATACTCTTGATGTTAAGCAGAGAGAATGATCTGGGCTTAAAATTTGGAGATTAACATAAAAGCTTAGGTAAATAACAGATAAAACAGGAGTGGGAGGTGCAGGAGATGGACTTGTAAACCACAGCATTGTGTGAGGGCAAGTACTTCACACTGCCCTGTGAACTGGAAGAAGCACCTCTGTCTCTCTAACCGGTGATGGAAGAGCTACAGAATGTAATTTCAGGGTCTCAGGAGTTAAAAAAAAGCTACATTACTGAGTATCAGTTACTTAAATATACTTAATACAGGGGAAAACACAAGGATAATACCAGATCTGCTAAGAAGCTTTTGCTCTTTGTTGTTTGATCTCCATGCAGATTTCCTGTACTTTGTCCAAACACCAATGCAGTGTTTTCAAGGCAGAATTTGTTTGGTGCTCAGAAATGAAATGACAGTACACTAAATAAAACTAGCCCAGTCTCCTTTAGAACTTCAGCAGTTTCACACTGTTGGACAGCAGTGTAGGTTAGAAGTGGAGCTGCTTTGGCAATTACATTTGAGAGTTTTTCTCTAGTATTTCAAAGCGGAAAACAGACTGTATAGGAACTGTTTGGTGGTCTGTAAATAGCTGAATTTGTAAAGAAAAATTTGATTCTGTAGAAGACTTTTCAAGTGTCAGAACATATTTTTATGACCTAAACTGTTCTGAGCCATTGGTTTAAAAAGAAAGTGCTGTAGTAAATGTCAGGAATTTTTTACCTGAACCAAGTAAGAAGGGGTGAAAGTGGTATCAATAGAAAATTATCTTTAATAACCAGGTCTTTTATGTTTTTATCAAACTGCTGAAAAAGAAATAGGAGCCGAAGGCTGGAGGTGTTTATACTCAGAGAGAAGGATGGTTAAGTGGAGGCTGTGATGTGCCAGTATTTGTCACTGCCACCCTGGCCATAAAAGCTTCAGGTGTCACTGTTGTGTTCTGAATGGATATGAAGGTTGCAGTTACCTAATGGACAGAGGCTTTATAGTTTTGAGGCAAGAGCACTGACAGTCTGTGAAGCACTAAAATAGACTATTATTGTAAGAATGAAAGATGAGCTTTGCATACCCTAACTTGATTTGTTACCTCTGTCTCTCTCACTGACAGCCCCTGTAAAGGAATCTGCCCAGCCGGATTCCATTTTGTTTGCTGGCAGTTCCAAACTTGGAGCAATTCCTGAGGCCTCCTTTGCTTTTGGGTCCCACAAGTCAGCAAGTGCTCCAGGAGGTGTAGTAGGAGGTAGCTCCTCAGCTGATGCCACCCAGGCAAACAAAGCTGCTGCAGCATCATCTTCTGCAACTCCCACAACCTCTGGCAAGTTGGATATTGCTCCATCCAAACCAGGAGATCACCTGTTTCAGGGCAGTCTGGCTGGGGAAACTCTTGGGAGCTTCTCAGGACTACGAGTTGGTCAAGTAGATGATAATGCCAAGACCACCAGTAAAGCACCATCTACCACTGTGGCAGGAACACAGTCAACTAAAGTTTCTACAATACCTTCTGGGTTTAATTTTGCTACTCCCCTGACATTAGGAAAAGCTGCGGAAGCTGCCTCAACGTCAGTCACATCAGTTGGCACAGCACCCCTGTCCATCAGCACTAGTGCCACAGGCAGTCTCTTTGGCAATGTCCAGTTAACCAGCACAGGGTCCTCTGGGGCGTTTAATCTTGGAGGCTCTGCTGGCAACAAACCCACCTTTTCATTTGGTATTCAGCAAACAAACAGTATGAGCACATCCACCTCTGCCCCTTCTACTCTGGCTGCTTCAACGTCCCTCTCGTTAGGAGCTTTCTCAAGTTCATCGCAAACTGCTGTCCCTGCTGCAGCTTCCAGTAAGTCTTCAGGGGATGCTAAATTACCACCAGGGTCAGAAAAACCATCTGAAAGCGAAGCTGTAGCAGCTGGGTCTTCACCTCCAGTGCCACAGCCCCAGGCACAGCTCTCAGAGCCACTTAAAGAACCTGCCTTACCCCAGGCTGCAGCCGGAGACACCGTCCCAGAGGGCTCTGGAACCTCAGTGGCACCACCTCCCCCTGACCCCGTGGCTGCTCCCACCTCCACCAGCGACCTGAAGGCCCCGGTGCCTCCTGCTGCCTCCACAGCCGCCCCGCCAGATCAGAATGTCCCAGCAACAACCTCCACTGCAAGTGTTGCTTCTCCTGCAGAAGCCACAGGTGCTCTGGCTGCTACTTCTGATGTTACTACAGGTGTGCAGAGTCCAGCTGTGGGTGCCTCTGTGTTTACCCCCACTTCTGCAGGCTCCTCAGTGTTCTCTCAGCCGCCGAGTTCCAGCTCTTCTGGCTCAGCATTTACCCAGCCTGTTGGGGAAGCAGCTGCCACTCCTTCCACACCACCCGTTTTTGGACAGCTCCCAGCAGGTACCACAGCATCCTCTCCCTTTGGGCAGCTCACCACCAGCACCCTGGCCACGGCCACAGCCACCACCCAGGCTGCCACCTCGGGCTTTGGTACCTCTGCTTTTGGCACCACCACCACGGGGGGGCTTTGGCCAGCCAGCCTTTGGGCAAGCACCAGTCTTTGGACAACCCGCCAGCAGTTCTTCAAGTGGCTTTACCTTCAGCCAGTCTGGGTTTGGGACCATGCCAGCCTTTGGCCAGCCAGCAGCTTCCACAGCAGCCTCGAGCAGTGGGAATGTTTTTGGAGCCCCAGCCAGCACCAACAGCAGCAGCTCCTTCTCCTTTGGCCAGCCAGCCAGCACGGGCGGGGTGCTCTTTGGGCAGAGCAGCCCCCCCCGTGTTTGGGCAGAGCACTGGCTTTGGGCAGGGCAGTTCTGTGTTTGGTGGCACTGCTGCTGTCACCACCACCACGTCCTCTGCTGGCTTCAGCTTCTGCCAGGCCTCAGGTAAGAGCAGAGTGCTGTCCCAGTGCCACTGCCTGGATTGGAGTGTCACTGGGGAAGGCACGGGATTTTGCCTTTTTTCTCCCTATGGCACCTGATCATTTTCCTTTTTTTGTTTGTTTTGTTATGTTTTGGTTTGTTTTCCATTAGTAAGAGCAAGAGCTGCAGTGTATGTGAGAAGCAGACTGATGCTGGAGACCAAAGAAGCTTTTGCTCTCCTTCATTATTTATCAGCAGCCTCTAAATGTCTTGTCGTCCAGTCCTGCCTTCATTTTATACTTACAAGTCTACCTTGATTTAATTCCATATTGTCCTGCCTGTTGGGCAATAACTGGAAGTGTTGTAAATGGTTGCACCAAAGGGGCAGAGCAGCTGTGAGACCATAACCAAGGCAATGAATAAATACAGATGCAACACTTCTTCAGTGGCCTGCACTGAACACATGCAACGGGGGATGTACAGCCAGGGGTCATCAGCTGGGTTGGCCAAAAATAATTTAAGCTCTCAAAGTGATGGGTTTGCAGGGAAAAATCTGTTAAATCCACTTTTGCATTTGGAAATATCTCAAAATTAAATATAGCAGTAACATAAGCATCAGCTACCTGTCCACACAGTTAAATTGGATTCTTGCACTGACCAAACCTTCTTGGTCAGTCCCTTTTTGTTCCCCACGTGCTCAGTATATTTTTGGAGCTTTTCCAAAGATTTGTCTGTTCAATCCTCAGAGAGCTCCCAGGGAAAAGTGACAAGTACATAGTAATAATAGAGAGCATGTATTTCCAAGGAAGAAAAACTAATTAGGTTCATTTAATTAAAAATTATGGCACTGCAGGCAACTGCTTGTTCATTTTAACTACAGTAGCAGAGAATAGTTAAATTGGGGGAAGTGAACTCTGCTCGAGAAAGGTGTTCCTAATTATAGAAATGCAAGTTTTATTACAAAAGGCACATTTAAGTGAACTGGGAAATAGAAATGGGAGTTCTTTTTTTAATCAAAACATTTCATTATCTTGAACAGGAGTCTTCAGGTAACAAAGCTCAGATCCTCTTTACACAAGAGCAATCAGAATGCTCCAGTGCTTGTGTACGACTTGCAGTATTATTGTAGCCATGTTAATAGAAATCCAGTTCTCTCAGTGTTAGCAACAATCCCACAAGTGAAAAGGCCTTCTATTGCCTGTTTTTAAGCTGGCCAATGAGAGAATGACTTTCAAATAAACTTTCAGTGTAATTTATTATTTGTGTGTTGGCACATGTTTTGTGTTTGTCCAGCCTAGATATGTTTGGTAACATCATTTTTATCCCTGTGTTTTGGAAGACCTGTCCTTTCCCTGTCCTGGTCTACTGTCACCTCCTTGAATGTCTTACACTCTGGAATAGTTCTGGTGGTTAATTTTTCTTTTTTCTCTTAGGTTTTGGTTCCAGTAACACAGGTTCTGTGTTTGGTCAAGCAGCAAATACTGGAGGCACTGTCTTTGGCCAGGCAAGTATTTATGGCTTTTTGTAGGAACAAAAGGCTGTTGCATGTGGGGGACTTGTTCAGGGATCCCTATTTCTGATATATTTTTAAAAGCACAATTTGATGTGTTTAGTAAACGTGTCCCAGTCTGTACTGGAGATATTTGCTCTTGTGGTGAGCACCAAAGCAGCATCTGCATGAACACTCCAGGGGCTGTGGAGGCACAAACATTTTATCACATGCAAGATAAGATAGCATGGAATAAAGGCAGGAGACTCCTGCATCTAAGTGGAAAGTAGGGCAAGTGTAGGGCAAGTCTCAAAGGCATTATTCTGTGCTGTGGACAAGATTTAAGACAGACTTAAATAAAATTTCATGGCATTCCAATTTGGAAGATGATTGCTGCCTGGTTTGTCAGCCCCTTCAGACATCCAGAGAAAAGGCCCAGGCAGAGCAGCCTTGGGGGCAACATGTGCTGTTTTGACTTAGCTTAAATCCCTTTTTGTCCTTTTTTGTGTTCTAGCAGCCATCTTCTTCCAGTGGAAGCTTGTTTGGAGCTGGAAGTGGTGGGAGAGGTGGAGGCTTCTTCAGTGGTTTGGGAGGAAAGCCAAGCCAGGATGCAGCCAATAAAAATCCCTTCAGTTCCTCCAGTGGAGGATTTGGATCTGCAGCTTCCCAGAGTAAGTGAACAAAACAAGAATACAAAATGTGCTGTGATTTCCATCTGCTTTTGTGATCCCATCTGCTTTTCTGCTGCTAATTGTTTTTGTGTAAATTCTGTGTTAATGTGAAAGGCTTTGAGGGGGTAACCAGAGGATGTGTGATGTGTAATCCAGAATTTTTCTTCTAGGTTTATGGAAAACAAGTAGGGAAGCCATTGAAACAAACAAGCAGATGCAAGAAGTATGAATAATATATATATTCTGTAGAGAATTCTTGGCCAAATCCTTCCTTAAAATGGAATACTCTAAATTCTTGTCACTGAATTTCTGCCTCCAACTTGGTTGGAAGTTAGAAAGCTTTGATCATCTCTCATCGCCGTAAGAATAAAAATTGCAAAGAATCAATATGTGAGGGATAGAAATTTTGTTAACCCCTGCCTAAAAATGAATATCTTTATGCAGCACATGCAGGATACTTTATCAAAATTTGCTGTGTCATATGGATAGGCAGGTAGAAAGCACAAAGAAGGGGAGGCAGTGGCTAAGCATGAAAGCTGGGAAATAAAGGAAAGCTGTAAAATTAGTGCTGCAAGTGGTTAGAAGTAACACTTCAAGCCTTAGGAGAGAAAATCCATTTATTTTATTACATCTTTAATGATCCATTGGGATTAATGATTGAGGTCAGTTTTCTAACCTTGCTAATTTAATCATTTAATGCAGTTCTGGGTTTTGTGATGAAACAAAACAGATGGTTCACCAGAGAAAAGCTTTGGTTATTCTGTGTCCTGCCTCTAGATGCAAAAACTCCCTGCAGCTTATGAAGGATTAAAAAATGAGTTATTTCTCAGTAAGCCTGGAAAAGTTTGGCTCCTACTTTAAGGTCCTGTTAAATAATCTTGTGTAGAAATACTGAGCATTGCCAAAGCAGCTGAGAACCTTTAATTTGTGGTTTGCTGATATTTGTGTTGTCTGGAGAGACTGATTGTAGCTGCTGGCATTTCTCACTTGAGGAATTGTCTTTTACTGACTGGGGCACAGGATGCATCTAAACAAATCATCCCTCCTGGTGATTTACTAGATTGCAGCAATAAAGGGTTGTTAGTGGCCCATCAGACCCAGAATGGAGCTTGGTGGAACTACAAAGCCCTTTAGGAATAAGGGAGAACTTGGCTTCTCCCTGTGTTGTTTTCAGTGATGTTCATTGAGTGCTTGGGGATTGAGGAAAGAAAAGTAATTTTCCTTTCTCCTGCTTCAGCTAATGAAGTGCAGTGTAGGATATTGTCTGCTGGGAGTATTGGCTGTTTATAAATATTCCTCATCTCCCCAGATTCTTCGAGCTTATTTGGAAACAGCGGAGCAAAGACTTTTGGATTTGGCAGCTCCTCCTTTGGAGAGCAGAAGCCCACGGGCACTTTCAGCTCCGGTGGTGGAAGTGTGGCCTCCCAAGGCTTTGGGTTCTCCAGCCCAAACAAAGCAGGTACTTGGGGAATGTACACTGGGACAGCCCTCACTGCCTGGGGGATATTTGCTGTTCCAGCACTTAGCTGTCCCCAGCCTGGACTGGTGCACCCACAAGAATTGTCTCTGAACAATGAATGAAAAATAACTAATGGCTGAGTGAATGGAGCTTTAACTGGTGGGTCCGAGGCAGAATTTTACTCTCTCTTATGCAGCATCCAGTAAACTGCATCCTCAGGTGTTCATTCCAGAAATTCCTATTGTAATTTAAGAGCTGAGAGCTGTGTAATTTAGTTCTGAACAAGACTACAGAACATGGAACTGAATTCATTTTTCCTGTTTTAGATACTTCCTTGGAATATATCTTACAAACTTCACTCTGGGTTTTGTAACCTCTTTTATCCCCATTTCACTACTTACAAATAGTGGAAAAAGGAAAGTAAATCATGTTAATATGTGTTGCTAAAGAGAGTGTTTGCTGACCAAAGCTTCAGCCCCTGGCATAAATGCTCTTAACTTCCTAGAGATAGAGGTAACAAAATATCTGATCTGTGTTTAAATAATTCAGGCCTAGCATTTCTTTTTTTCCAGACCTTTTGTGTTTACAGCCAAACAGTATCCATTACCTTGGCATGGACTGGAATTTCACCCTGGGTATTAAAATGTGCAGTGGTATCCCATCCTCATCCCTGGTCAAATAAAAGAGCAGGTGTCCTTCATGTTCCACAGTGTCAATTAGAAGCAGGCCAATAATATCAGCAGATGAACACAGAATAAAATAATCTAGGTAGAAATCCATTCAGAGCAGCAGGAGGCAGCTAAACCCTGAACAGAAATTGCCAAGAGCAGAGATAAGTTCTTGGCACCCTGCAGGCAGTTCCACTGACCTGGCATTTAATCCTTCCATTTTAGTTTTCACCACTTAAACCAGGATTAGCTCATGCCTTACCTCCCAAGTCTTTGCATCCATGAAGCACCTAAACCCCAAGTTTGCATCTACTCTCTGATCTTAAGAGATGGGGGAGACTTGCCAGTTGCAGTTTTCTTCCATGCTTTCAGGCACTTCTCTTATCCATATCTTTTGCACCAAAGCACCCTGTGCACTGGAATTAGTCCTAGAAATGTTTTGATGTCCATATGATGAGATGAACACCCCGTTACCAACTTGGAAAGCTGCTCTTTGTTTTCCCTCTCTACGTTATCGTTTACGTGATGTTCTTGTTCCCCTTTTTTGCCTCTGTTTTGCTCAGGTGGCTTCGGTGCTGCTCCAGTGTTTGGCAGCCCTCCCACTTTCGGGGGATCCCCTGGGTTTGGAGGGGTGCCAGCATTCGGTTCAGCCCCAACCTTTTCAAGCCCTCTGGGCTCAACGGGAGGCAAAGTGTTCGGCGAGGGGACGGCAGCAGCCAGCGCTGGAGGATTTGGGTAAGCCAGGGAGAACAACCTTCTTGCATGATGAGATTGTGCTTGGTTACCTCTGCTCTCACATAAAGAATATATTCTGTCATTTCTGGGTAAGCTCAAAGTGTCCTTGGTTTGGTTGTTTAAAAGAAAAAGAACAGTTAAGGTATAAAATGAAAATGCGCACCCCAAAGGAAATGATGCGTGTGATCATTTTAATGCTTATACTCCTGTGTTGAATCTTTAGAGATGGCAGCTTGCAACTGTGTGAGGAAATGCAGGGGTATTTTCTCTGTGTGCATTTAATGAGTGCAAATCTAGGACTACAAACTGTGCCTAGCTAAGAAAATAACAGATATTGTTATCTGTAACTCTGTCCAGACACTTTATCCTCTGGTTAGGTTTGGGCTACAGATGCTCATGAGAATTCAGGTTGTTCTGTCACCTGTGGGATGAGGCACTTGTAACAGCCTGTGCTCCCAGAGCTTTATGTTTATCCCTCACTGATTGTTTTACCTGTTCCTGTACCCCCTAAGCCTGAGCTTGGCACCAGAGCAGACAGCACATTATTCCTTGCTTTGTTCAGCAAATACAAGATCCCAAACCTTGCCAAGCAGCTTCTGCAGTAGGCAGCAAATGCAGTTCTTCAGCACTGTGCAAGCAGCCAGCAACACTCCTTCGTGTCCTGCAGTTCCACTCAGACTCAATAAAGCCAATTAAAAAAGAAAAATTTCCAGTGAGGAGAGGAAACCGGATGTCTCCCCAGTCCTGGTGTTTATGTATTTCACAAGTGTTTGTCTCTTTGTCTGGTTTCAAGAGGAACTGCCTTTACAGGGGGACATCCAGAAGTGTGACTTTTTAATTCCCTCTGAGGTGTGGGCAGGACTCCTGAGATGGGGGAGGCTTCATCCAGGTGGTTCTGCCATCCAGAATGTGCATCAGACTGAGGGGTCCCTTTGGAAAGGGTGAAAATGCAAGCAGCTTCATTAAATCTCCACAAAGAAGGATGTGTTTGTAGGGATGACTTAGCTTAGTTCAGTTCCAACATCCAGCCATTGTGCTGCAGGATTTTGTACTCAGGCTGGATGTGTTCTGTGACAACATGGAGAGCTTAAAGATAAAATGGGATTCATAACAAGCAGCATGTTGATGGAAAAGAGGTCTTGCATAAGCAGTCTGCAGACTCAAGAAAGATAATTCAGTGACTTAACTTGTGGGAAGCTTTGACAATTTTTTCTCTACTGGAAAGGTACAGACTTGATCTGATATTTTCAGAATTCCCTGAGGATGTTGATTTTTAAAACTTTTTAAAGAGTGTGCAAAATTCCCAGGCAGCTTTACAAAAATCCAAATCTCACCACAAAATGTTGAGCAATAGTTTCATTCTGCAGTATAATGTAGCATCTGTGCAGGACTTCCTTTCTGCTTTTCTCTTGAAGTGAAACTTTAAAAATCCCAATTCCAAAGAAGGCACTTGCAAGTACATGGTGTTGTATTAGCTCCAAGTTCCTGAGAATACTCTGCTGACTTAAATATATGTGATTCATACTGCTTCAATTCTGAAAAATCTGCATCACTCAATAAATGACTGGGCTGTCAGAAATAGAAACCACTACGCTTCTTCAGAGCCTGCAGTTCCAACTGTTGGTGGGCAAATAATGTGTTGCTTTTAGAAACTAACCTCAAGTGCATCTCAGTTGTGTTTTGCACAGCAGCTTTACAAAAGACCTGAAAATCTGAGCGAGATAGGTTGGATTGAATTGTTACCAGGCAATGACTGCATTTCATGTCTTTTATATGTCTGGAAAAAAAGCTGTCCATATTAAGCTGTTTCTTCCTTACACTCTGTGCAGCCTTTCCAATGGGCCTCTTGTGGTTGCAGCTGAAATGAGCAGTTTGAGCCAGAAGTTTTCTTGTCACTATTTTCACCTCCTCTTCCTTACAGCAGATACACAGGATTTGTGTGCTGTGGCACAGTCCTGAGAAGATGGAGCACTCTAAAACCTCTCGTTCCCAGTCTTGCACCCAATCTTGCTTCCTTTTAAAAAAACTAAAAATAAAATCTGTTCTGCTTTCCCTGAGAAATCACATTTGTGGTTCTGAGCTGCTGCTGCCTGCAAGTACAGGGGTGAGGAGCCAAAGCAGGGCCAGAGATGCAAAGTCACTGAACTGCCCTGGTATCTGCTGCTGTCTGTGGGAGCAGTGTGCACACTTGGCAGTGTCTGGGACAGGAGAAGTGATGTCCTTTGCCAGGTGAATTGCTTGTCACACTGCTACAGGGACTGTCTTTTATCTGGAGAGACAGCTTTTGATGTGGGTTTGTGTTTTGGGTTTTTTGAAGTCTCCTAGCTTTGGATGGATGGAGAGGTGGGTTAATGTGCTGTCAGCTCATGTTTTAAGTGAGAAATGACAGGAGCTTGTGTGAGGCACAGCCTTGCAGAGCTGGCTCACTGTGACTTGTCCAGCTCTGCTCAGGCTGCTGCTGGGTTTTAGGATTGCTGTGCACTTGCAGAGCTTTGGCAGAGCTTGTCATTTGGGAATCTTGTGGCTGCATTTTGCCCAGTTTTAGTTAAACTTGTAGGTTGTTTTTTGAGAACATTCCTTGCATTCAGAACGGAAGGAAGGGCAGAGAACCCTACTGTATGTCATGGTCTCATTAGTGTGTCACACTGAGAGCTCTGTGCTGCCTGCTTGGACAGAGTGGGTGGAGAAAGGCAAATTTCCATACATAGAAATGTTTCTCATTTCAGTCCCCAAAAGCAATTAGGGAAGTGATTAGAGGTGGTGGGGAGAAGTGCCAGGTAGGTGCAGATCTTGAGGGAAGCACTTGGAACCTTGTGTGGTTCAAAATGGGCTGGGGAGAGAAAGGAATTGAGGAATCTGCTGATGGTTACATGGGCAGTGGGGAAGGTACCCCCTGAAATTTGGGACTCTGGGTTTTGGATCTGGGCTCTGCTTTGTGCTCTGGCTTTGAGCACACACCACTTCTATGTTTGCTGCCCTGTTTGTGGAGTGAAATGATGCTGTACTTCTGGTGAAAACCACACACAGAGGTGAATTAAAATACTCCATTTGATGGCTGGAGTTGGTATTTCCAAGCTCTTAAAACAAACCCTGTGTAAGCATGAACATATTTGCCTTCCTGCCCACTGTCAAGAATGGGAGCAGAACAGACCTTTCCATGTACAATAGTCTCTCCCAAACCAGAAAATCTCTTTCCAAAATGAACAATTATCCATTTATCAGTTGGCCTCACCTTTTGATGTATCCTCGTTTAAGCTGTGCACTGTCACCACGAGTATGGGGACAAACTTCCAGTGTGAGAAGATGTTTGCAAACTCAGATTTTCTCTTTAAAACCTGTAGGTTTGGTGGTACCAGTAACAACACGGCATCGTTTGGCACCTTGGCCAACCAAAACACCCCCACGTTTGGCTCCCTGTCCCAGCAGGGCACTGGCTTTGGCACACAGAGCAGTGGATTCTCAGCTTTTGGGACAGGTGGAGGAGGTAAGAGAGGTTAAAATCACCCTAATGACCCCCATGTCTCTGGTTTTCCCTGGAAATTGAGTGTGACTCCTCAGTTCCCTGCCAAAAATCTGCCTGGTCCTGGTGGTGCTGTAGGGAAGGCACCATGTCCAGGAGAGCTGAGGTTCAGGGTGGGGTGTAGCATCTTCTCAGCCTTCAGCTCCTGATTCCATCTCTGATCTGCTGTGTGCAATGTCAGCACATCACTACTTCCCTGCACACCTCCTCTGGTTATTGCTTTTCACCCCTCTTTGTGGAGTTTCTCCTCAAGGAAAAATTCTGAGAAATAAAGAATATCTCTTCAGTACCACGTGCTTGGGTATCTGAGCTGTAAGTACTTGGTGTCACAGGGATGCACTGCAAAATCGAGCTGCAACACCAACAGCCAGATGCTTTTCTGCTGCAGTTCAGTGAAGCCTCAGTGATTTAGGCAGGGCTCAGAGCAGAGCCCGTGCAGGGCCACGGTCCCTGGTGGCTGCTGACACCAAGAGCCTGCATTAAGCACAGAGCTCCAGAAAGCAGCTCAGAGAGAGAGGAACAAACCAGGCACATTGTCTGCTAATGAATGACCTGGCTGATGAGCAGTGAAAGCCAAGCCCTCTTAGGAGACAGGCAAGTCACTTCTCTTCTAGATGGAGATTTGACTTTCATTGTTTGCCCATTGCTTTTTTCCTGGCCTAAGGCAGCAAAGAAGTATTTTTCAATCTGTGTGTGGGAGGGGACATTTACTACAAATCCTACGCATTTCATTTTCCCTTTTACCAACTATTTTTCAATCTTGCTTTTCTTTCAGGGTTTGGTTTTGGATCACCTAACACGTAAGTACCATTTTATTTCCCAACTCTTCCTTAAAAATACAAATGGAATCAGAATAAAGAGTGGAATGGTTTACAAGAGCAGACTCTGAAAATAGCATTTAAATACTAGTTGTGATTTCCATTTTGGTGGTACTGCAGGGCTCAAAGTCTCTGGATGTGAGCTTTCCAGTGAGGTTTATCTGTCTTTTAAGAAAATTTCCACTTGGATCCTGCTCCTTCTCCACTTCTCAGGGACACGATGTGTGCTCAAGCTGTGTGTGTGAATCAGGAGTCTGCTCCATTTATCAGATTGAAACAAGGAATGAAATAAATTGGTGCTTTAGTGGCTGAAGTGAGATGATGATTTGCAGTTAAAGGTTAACTCTGTCATCTGCTCTGCCTCTGCCTGGCTGGATCCCTTCCAGCAAGTTTCTTAAACTTTGTTTCCCTGTGAAACAGAGGGAGCGTGGATCTCTGCAGATGGCAGGCTCTAGAATAAGCACAATTATATCCAGTCAGTGTGTGTTGCTGCAGGCTCAGGTAAAAGAGCCTGGAAATACTCGTGTGTTCTCATAAAAAGCTGCTGGTACTAGGGAGTCTGGAGGTTTGATTGAGAGATCTGCTGAATTAATGCTGCCTGAGGGAGGCTCTAGCACTCACTGCTGTGGTTTTCTTTTTATCTTGCTCTGCAGATCTTCCTCTGGATTTAGTGGATGGAGAAGCTAGGAACACCCTGAACTCTTCCTGTAGCTCCTGCATTCATGAGTCACCCACATGATCAATACCCAACCAGCTTTTCTTCTAAATACGAGTTCTCAGACTTTTTTTTTTTTTAAGGAAAAGATTTTTGCTTATTTTTATGCAATACTTGTTCTTGCTCTATATTAAACTATTTTATCTGGCTCAATGTTTTTTTTTTGTGGTGGAAGGGTTTCTTATCTCCCTGCATCAAGGGGAGAGATGTGTGCTGGGCTCACCAGCCCCATGCTGGGCTCAGCTTTCTCTTGTCCATCCCTTGCCTACACAAGGGAGTAGCTCCAGTTGATTCCTGACATAAACCAGCACATTTTTCAGTAATAGAATGCCTGATTATCCCAGGCTCTGAAGAAGGGGCTGAGGCTTGCCCTGCTAATTTTAAGTCTAGGATGGGGCACATGCTTATCTCAGTGAAGTGCTGAAACTGAGTCATGTGTGAGCCAGAGGCTTAGTGGAGAAATAGGAAATTATCTGGGAAGGAGCTGGCAGCGTGCAGAGCACGTTCCCATGGCAGTAACATTCAGCAAAGAGGTGGGAAGTAAAAGCTCTCCTATTTTTACCTTTCTGAAAATCTTAACAGAGCTCAAAATATGGAACTCAGGTTCTGGGGAAAACTTCTGGCCCTGGAAGCAGCCATGTGACCTCCATCCAGAGGCATTAGTGATTTTGCTTTTTTTGGCTTTGGCTGTTGGATTCTACTGTTGGATACATTTTTTATTTTTTTTCTAACAGGGATGAGATTGTACTTTTTCCCTGTAGCTTTTGGCTTTGGTCGATACCATTTGTGAAATTCTCATGTGTTTATACTTGAGCACACCAAACAAATGTTTTTAAAAATGCCCTGAAGGCATTTTGGCCAAACACTTTTTCTGTTTGATGCATCTGACCTCCATGAAACCTCCAAATTATGCAATCAGGTTTTGTTGCTCTGTGGATAACACATTTGGAAATAGCAGCTCGTGTGTTAGCTGGGTCCATGCAGATTGGATGGGGTTTTGTTCTTGGTCCTATTAGAATGTTTTGGGGAATTCTGCATTTTCTGTTTTCAGCAGAAACATTCTAATGTTTCTTTTTCTCTATTTTTTTTTTACTATCACCTGATAACAATGACAGGTGACATTTTCTGTTTTGGTGGGCATGTGGTCATTTTTGGGAATTGTAAATAATTGATAACTTCTTGTTTTCATATCCATTATAAACTACTTATATTTGTCAACAATTCCTGAAGAAATTGCTTTTTTCAAGTCGGCCTAAAAAAATGTTTTCCTACAAAGGACAAAATGTGTCCTTCCTATCTCTGTACCTGGGAACGACATTAGGCAGGTTCCCTTTAAAAATGAAGAAATGTGGGAAATTCAGTGTACAAGGAATGCTTGTTTTTAGCTGTGGAGAGGCTTTGCAAGGCCAGGGGCTCTAAGGCATTTCATATGCCCTGGATTTCTGCACCTTGCTGTGCCATGGGTCATGTCAGAGGCACTGCTGGGATTTGGGTGTAACCTCCCAGTCCTTTTGAGGGAAGAGGGAGAGTTCTGGTGATACTGGGACAGAGGGGAGAATACTCCCAAACTGGCTGGTTTGGAGGTGAAGAAAAGCTGAAGTTGGATTGAAGGGTGTCCCTCCCAGTGTGTTCTCCTTGACAAGATATTTCTTAAGGCCTAGAGGTGACACTGGTGCTGTGCTTTCCTTCCTCTTTATAAATAGCAGCTGGCCCAAACCATTGACCTTAAATTCTTTGCATTAATCTCCCCTGACTGTGGCATGTGACACCTCCTCGAGGCCATATCAGCTGTGCTCCCCCAGATAGCTCACAAGCCTCTTGCTATGGAGAAGATTGGCTCGGTAAGAATGTGGTGTTGGCAAGCTGAGCCATTTAAAGTTTCTCTTTTGGAATGATGGGAGCAGTTGGGGGTGTCCCTGCTCTGCTGCTGGGTACCTGTTTAACTCCTGGCAAGCGTGGAGTGCTTTTAGAATTACCCCAGACCCCAACTGAACAGATTTTCTTGCAATGCTTCCCAAATCCTGGGTGGAACAGCCCAACCCCCTGAACTTTCTGCCCTTGAGAAACAGGTGCTGCTCCCTGTTTCCATAGTAGCTGCTGGAGGAGCTGAGCAGCACAGAGAGGCTGATCGTGACCACGAGCCCACAGGAAAATGCACAAAACCCAGCAGAGGCAGCTCTGGGAAATCTGCATTTTCATTAGATGACTCAAGGACTTGGCGAGTGCCTGTGTGGCAGTGGCTGCCAGGGGCTGTCACAGGCTGTGTCACCTGGGCTAAGTGGCCTCTGATCATGAGGTCAGTGCTCTGAGGGTGGACATCCACCAAAGAGTAAAGCTGCCAGTGCAGAAAACCCCAGTCTTGGCTGTTCTGGGGAGGAATCCAAGGACTAACCAGGTTTGGAGTCCCAGTTTTCCGTGCTGGTTGATCCTTGGATAACCAACTGCCCTCACTCCACTGTTCTGTAGGATCTTTGCCTGTGCTAAGGTGGCTGTGCCTCTTTTTCCCTGCTCTTTCAGTATGAGCAGAAATCTTCCAAGGCTTTTATCAGTCTTAAGTCTGTGCTTTCATTAGAAATAATTATCTTCCCCTCCCCTGAGACCACGCTGTGGCCTCGAGGCAGGGGGAGCTGAGTCTGGCAGTGCTGTGATATGACAGAGCACAGGGATGGTGTCACTGTGGTGGGCAGAGGGCAGCCTCAGGCACAGGGAGACCAAAACAGGGATTTCTGCTTCCTTGGAGGCTGAAAGAGCAAAAAGAAAAGAGCTTTTTTTTCTGGGGAAGAAAAAGCCAAAACCATAGCTTTGTCACAGAGGTAGAAAAAGAAAGAATTGCTTAGATCTCATGTTTGAAAGGTTTTTGCTGCATAATGCCTGGTATTCCAAAATGTGGTCTTGGCCATACCCCAGAGTCTGGTTCTGTCTCCTGGGAAGGGAATCATTCCTTTGCCTTTCTGTGCTGCAGTGTGGAGGCAACCAGAGGACAAACCCCAGTGGCATCCTGTCGAGAGGGAAGGGATGGCAGGGCTGGAGCTCACTCTGTGCTGTGGGTTATATCCCCTGGCTTGCCTGTCCCTCACGGCCACATCACTGCCGGGAGCAGAGCTGAGGTGTCCCTGACCAAATCCTGGCAGTGCTCTGTGGGAGAAACCAGACCATGGCCCTGACATGGCCATGCTGTGCTGGAGGGGCTGCTCAGCCCCACCAGGGAGCTGCTCTGGTGCGTTCAGGTGTGGGGTGAGTCTCACAGGGAGCCCTGTGAGAGGTGATGGGGTTTGGAAAAGTGCTGCAGAACATTCTGCTGCAGAACATTCCCTTGCTCCAGATGCTGGGAGCAGGAGTGAGGCTGTGGAAAGGTGAAGGCAGGTGGTGGCACTGCCTTCTTTGCCCAGGAATCAGGGCACTGGTGTGTGTCCTCACCAGCTTTCTGGAGCAGAGCTCCCTTCTCCCCTCAGCTATGTCCAGGCTCGGAGGCTGAAGTGACATTTTATTTATCCCTTCTTAGTTTTCATGTGTCCCTCGTGCATTGCTTCCAGCATTGCTTACAAGGAAAAATAATCCTGCATGAGGCTTTGGCATGAGCGAGGCTGGGAGTGCCAGGGGAGGTTTTGTTCCTCGATAAATGTCGTGTGGAGCCCCAGGGGCTGGGAGGAGGTGGCTGTGGCTCGCAGGAATGGGCAGTGAGTCCATCCCTGTCCTCCCTCTCACAGCCAGGAGGCTCCAGGGTTTTGCAGCCATGAGGTTTCGTTGATGTGGGGGTGTTTGGTCAAAGGTTGGACTCCATGACCTTGGAGGTGTTTTCCAACCTTTGTGACTCCATGACCCTTCCTCTCCCAGGGATGAGCTTGGATGTGTCAACACATCCTCCAGCTCTGCCCGTGTGTCCATGGGCTCAGCTCCCCGGGGCTCTGCGGTCACACTCAGCACATTCCTCACCTCACCCATCCCCACCTCCTTTCCTGCAGCTCCCAGCAGTCACAAAGCTCCTTCTCTGCCAGCGTGTCTGTCCCCTGCTGCAGAGCCAGGCCTTCCTCTGCCTGCCCTTATCTCCTTTGCAGGGAACGCTCGAGTCCCGATACAGCACTGGCAGCACAGAGCCTGCAGGAGATAAGGGCAGGCAGAGGAAGGCCTGGCTCTGCAGCAGGGGACAGACACGCTGGCAGAGAAGGAGCTTTGTGACTGCCCTTATCTCCTGCAGGCTCTGTGCTGCCAGTGCTGTATCGGGACTCGAGCGTTCCCTGCAAAGGAGATAAACCCAAGTGCTGGGGCTGCACGGCTGCTGCTCTGCCTGGGCTGCAGCTCTGCCTCCTCCCAGAGCTTCCCAGAGCCTCCCAGAGCCATCCCAGCAGGGACAGCAGCAGAGACCCCCCTACACGCCCCTCTCTCAGAGCTGGGTGCTGCAGTCACTGCACTCGGGGCTCCTCACAGAGCCTTCCTGCAGAGCTGAGGGGGAAATGTGGGACAACCCCAAAGTTCTGAATTGTGGTTGAGTGAGACCTGACTGTCCAGTGCTGCTCTCCCATGTTTGGGTTCTTCATGGAATCACAGAATGGTTTGGGGTGAGGGGGAAGGGACCTTACAGCCCATCTCATTGCACCCCCTGCCATGGGCAGGGACACTTTCCACCACCCCAGGGTGCTCCAAGCCCTGTCCAGCCTGGCCTTGGACACTGCCAGGGATGGGGCAGCCAGAGCTGCTCTGGGCACCCTGTGCCAAGGGCTCACCACCCTCACAGGGAAACTCTTTTTTTTGCTAAAAGCTTTGTGGGGACCAATTTACAAAATCTACTACAGGCAGCCCTGAGAATCTCAGTGCAGGTTGTTTGAGGAGCTGTGTTATAATCACGTGTCAACTCATTTTTATGAGTTTTTATTTTATTTTTAAAAGGTGCTTCAGGGTTCTTCAGGGCACTGCTAAAAATGTTTTGCTTTAAAACTTGCAAACATGAAGGACTATTTGCAGCTGCTGCACATGAACAGCTTAAGATGTGAGAAAGAAGAAATAGGGAACAAAACCTGATTTGCATCAGCAGAGGAAAGTCCCTGCAGAGTTCTGCAGAGGTCAGAGGGTTTCTTCAAATGAAGGAACTGTTGCCTCAGTCTGCTTAAAACTGAGGTTAGAAAATCACAAAGCCAAGGGGCAAAACTTGTAGAAAGATGAAGCTTGATATGTGCTGCAGGCAAGGGTTGGTGTTACCTGAAGCACCAGGGCTCCAGCATCACCTGGGCTGGGCAGGGCTCAGCAGCCCATGACCTTCCCTGTGCCCTCCTCATCCCTCTCAGGGGCTTTCCCAGTGTCCCTGTGCAGGGAGAAGTGACCGGGTGCTTTTCCAGGCTCTCACCAAGCAGCTGTGAGTTGGTTGGTGTCCCCACCCCACCCCACCCACCAGAACAGGGACAACTAAATTTAACCAGCAATAAACAAATGAGGCTGGAGTGTTTCCACAGTGGAAAGGAATCCCACTCAGAGTCTGTCCTGCCCCCTGCTCAAGCTCCATCCCTGCACATTCCTTTCCTCGAGTTGGGAGTTTCCTTCCTCCTCCTCCTCCTCCCCTCCCGCACTTGGGTTTGTGTCACTGTCCCAGCACTGACACCATGGACGGAGCAGGGCTTTGCTCTCTTTTTGGAGAAGCTTTGAAACTTCTCAACCGGCTGGATCAGAGAGCAGCAAAACTTCTGAAAGACCAAAAAAATGTAAAAAGGAGAAAGCTGTGTCTTGCTTGGGCCAGGCCGGGAGCCTGCAGTGGGGTCGGGCTGTGGCAGAGGAGCTGGAGCAAAGGTGCCAGCGGGGCCCTGTGGGTTTAAGGGATCAGCAGTGGAGCTGTGCTGGTGGCTTGGCCAGGCATCCCCTGCTCTCCAGAACTCATGTCAGCACTTTCCTCTACTGGAAAGCAAACAAATCTGAAAGTGAAAATTTTCGGGGGCGGGCAGTGAATAACGGGATGAATGCAGGTGGTGTCTGAAAACCAGTCACGGACTGCAGCAGCTTTCACCTCTCCTCTGCCCAGGGCTCTGCGCTGCTGCCCCTCTCCAGATGTGCTATTTTCAGCGAACATCTGTCCCGGTTTTTGCTAAATAAGCAAATGGTGTCAGGAAACCAAAGTGTGCGGAAGCTGAGCCGCTGCCTGCGCCCACCAGCCCGGCTCTGGCCGCGCCGAGATGCGCAGCAACCTGCTGATGAAAAATGCAGATTGTCGGCTGGTGTTTCCACCAGAAACCTCCAGGCTCTGTCTGCTGCAGCCCAAGAGCTGACACGGAGAGAGAACTGGTGGAAAATAGGGTGCTTATCGCTGCCTCGAAACGTGAGCGCAGAGCCATTTGTTTAAAAACAGCCACCGCCCAAACGACTCCAGGCAGACGCGTTTGAAAATTTCACTTTATTTCTCTGTCTGTTATAAAAGCAGGGTTTTGTTTTTTACATCTCCGTAAGTGTCCAGACTCGGTACATCTTGGTTTTGTTTTCACAGTATCTCTGCAAGACCAAGGACGATTCTTATTGCTGCGCCGGGAGCCAGGGCAGGAGGGCCGGCGGTGCCTCGCCTTCCCCCCGGGCTGGACCCAGCCTGGCGCCGGCTCGACAGGTCCCTACCCCTCCCCAAGGCTGCTGAGGGTCTGCACTGACTCCCCGAGGGGCTGCCCCTCTCCTCCCACGCTCAGCTCGGTGTCAAGGGTAGTGAAGGAGAAGCAGGAGGCCCGCGACCCCCTCGGTGCCTTGCGGTGCTCGGCAGCCCGGCAGGGTCTGGGCCAGGGCTGCTTCCCACCCGGACCACGGCGGGGCTGTGACAGGGATGGCCAGGCTGCACTCTGAGCCCCCGTGGGGATTTGGGTCTGTAAAGAGCTGAGCATCGCTGATGGGAAGGGTGAGGCAGAGACACGCTCACGTTTGTCAGTGTGTCCCGTGTCGGTGCCTCAGCTCCTTCCCAGAGCATCCTTAGTGTGTTCCTGCTTCTGCAAAAAGCTGCCAGAGAAGGAGCTTGATTTACCTCTGCTCGTTTGCCACTCTGCTCTGGGTCCCCAGACATTTAAGCCCCCACTGGAACCCTGTCAATCCCTGTTCTGACCAACCACAGCAACAGTGGTGTCTTAGAGCCCCCCTTACTTCCAGCCATCCTTCCTGGTATAGACAATCCGTCCCCATCAGTTTTGTGTTGAAGCAGCATTGGAAAAACATCACTTTTAATCACAACGCATGGAATCTCAAAGAGGCAGCATCACTCTCTGTGCCATGTCTGGTGATGCAGATGGAGGTGAAGGGGCACGTTTCGACCTAGGCACGGGATAAAGGCATTCTTTGGGAAGGGAGAAGTCCATGCAAAGCCGACCCCCACGTGAAATTTGAATTTCGTATTTACTGCTTAGCTGGGTCCATTCAGTGCAACAGGACAAATTAGCCAGGAGGGTACTATCAAATTGCATGGATGTATCCAGTCCACCAGGTAGAGGGAATAGGAGGAACCAGATTTACTTAATGCACTGGGAGACTAAGTCCAACACAAAGCTAAGTGGAAAAGGACGTAGGTGTTCCCTGAATGTGGTTTTTGGTGACTGAGAAGAAATCTTTCCTTGGAATTCCTTCGTGCAGCTAATTAAGACAACTGGGTCCGATTCCTTCGACCCATGCTGACATCAGTGAGAACTGTAAGTACTCAGCACCTGGAGACAAAGTGAAAACCAGACACAAATCCCCCTTCTGCTCCCACCCGTGGGACTCAGCAGCAGCTGAGATGCGTGAGAGCATGATCAGCTATTCACCCACAGCTCACAGTTTGTCCTCTTCTGCTTGTATTGCCTCGGAGAAAATACAGACAAGTCCCAAAGGGCTGTGCCAGTGGAGCTATAGTTGGATCTGAATCCGGGTAAGAAAACAGAGTTTAATACAGAGAGTGACTGTGCAAGTCCAAGTCTCCCTAGCTTCATCCTTTATAGTCCCAAAGCCGAGATTTAGGCACCCTTTGGCTTGTGGATTTGGGATTGATCCAGTCCAGTCGTTTGCAAGCCGGACTTCCCACCTCGGAGCTCTGCCCGTGGAAAGGAGCAGCTCCGTGGCTGAGCATCTCTGAAAGCCAGTGGATGGAGGAGGGAGGGCTCCCCTGGATGCAGGGGAATGGCTGCAGGGCCCCAGGATCCTGGTTTGCTGGTTTGAGGCTGTCTTGGTGGAGGACACAACTTCTGGGTGTGCGTTCCCCAGGCAGGGGTGATGTTGAACCCGTCGCTGAGGGAGGTGGTGGGGCTGTGGAAAAGTGAGGAAGGAGAATTTCTTGCTGGTAACGTCCCGTGTGGAAGATGAGGATGGGAATAGCAGCTAATTGGTGCCTCTCCGAGGGGAGAGCCTTTTGAGCAGCGTGTGTGGGGTTGTGAGACCTGTTCAGACCAGCTCAGCAGGGCCAGGCTTGTAGCTGGCACGCAGAACTCTCCTTAGTCCCAGCTCTTCAGGCAAGTTGTTAATAGGAGGAAGTGTTTTCTGGGGGAAGGAGCTGCAGAGGGAAGGGATCTGCCTCAGGCTGGAGCAGGGCAGATCCTCCACTCCCCATCCTGTGCCCTGGCCTCCAGATGCCACCTCTACCACAGAGCTTCCTCTGCCTTCAAACCCATCCCTCCTGTTTGAAAGGCTCTTCTGCCTCACCCTCCTCTGCAGAAGAGCATCTGGTTATCTCAGCAGCCATCTGGTCCTTATTAAAACCACAGGTTTCACCTCCCCCTCCAAATGCTCCTTCCTCACTGAGCATCCACACCCAAGGCTCAGGTGGTGCCCTGCCCTCACCTCCCGGTGTGTTACCCTTTGCTACAGTGGATGTTTGTGCCATGACAGACAGGGACAGTGTTGGGGTCCTGTCTGCACCTCGTTCCTCACAGTCAGGTAGATCATGAGGTCATTGGGAAGAAAATTATCTCCTAATCCCAGTGCGATTTGTTACCACAGGAGGAGGAGTTTCCCACAGCTGCTGTGTTTGCCGGGACTGGGTCCCTGGTATTTTCAGACGTGGCTGCTCCTGCACTACAGATCTTGGTGGGTGGACTTGGTGGGTCAGATCTGCCCTCACTGACACCTGTGGGGCTCCAGTGACTTCACAAGGATCTTTTTTTATATCCTACAGCACCGTCATTGGGATTTCATGGGCAAAGTGGGTGACAGAGCTTCACCCAACAGCAGCAGGCGCACGAGCCCCTGGCTCTTATCCACGAGAAGGTGAGGCTGTGGGCTAGCTAGGAAAACATCTGTGTCCTAAAGACAAACCCAGTGGGACATCCCCCCCTTGACTGGTGTTAACTCCCAGGTCCACAATTCCAGTTGTGAGGTTATTCCACATTAAACTGCTAACGGGAGGCTGAGATCACCACGGGTGAGCAGCACGAGGAGCTTCCAGCCCCTCCTGCAGAGCAGGGAGGTGGCCTGGGAGCTCCCCTCGAGAGCCATCCGACAGCAGGTTTGTTATTTGCATTGCTTTGAAACTGAGATTATTTCCGTGCTTCCTTGTTCCAGGTTTTAAAAAGAGGAAGATTTTCTTGCTTCTTCCACTTTCATGCCCTTTTCATCCATCAGCCCGTGCCACGCTGACAATCTATTCCTTGTTTCAAAACTTTTTCTCCAGAATTCTGTAGAAAGGACATTCTGCCTGGTGGTGGTTTTGTTGGTTGTTTTTTTTCAAACATAGCTTTAAGGCAAAAGTTTGGCAATGCAAAGCAAAGTCTACATAAGGCCGCATGACTTGGATTTGCAACTCAGAACCTTACAGCTTAAAAAAAAAATACCTTATCCTAAATAGTCAACTTTTTGCTCCAGGAACTTGTTTCGTTCTCAACCAAAAACAAAACAAAAAAAATTTCTTAAAATCCCAAATAAAAGGTTCGTATTGTTCTGGGCAGTTCTGGACAAGCTAATGAGACTGAAGTTCAAACGGGAACTAAAGTAGGGAAGAAAAAAAAAAGCTTTAGGGTAGACATCAGTGTTAGTTTCTTCCCTTAGGAATCCAGTGATGAGACAGACCCAGTCCAAGGTCTCCTCTTTAGCTTTAGCACAGTGAAATCCGTCCCAATGGGAGAAGGTAGAATGGTTGCATTTGTTGAATGAATAAAAAGTGCATTTTGATTTCGCTCAGATTATACGTGAGTATCCTAATACCTAAGTGATTGTTTTGCTCCGGGTTTTGTTTCTCCCTTTCCGGTGCCGGGACGCCAGGCGTGTATTACCGATGTTTGGGGGGTATCACCACGAGCGGTGGTCCATCCTTTGGCCTCCACATGAGTACCTGAGCATCATTGGCATTGGGTTTGACAAGGGCACTGGGTGGTATTGGCTCATTCTTGCTGAGGACCTGGGGCTGCTCTTGAGCAGAGGGCTCCTGCAGCTTGGCACGCTGCCCCAGGGGCCTGCTGGGGTTCACCTCGATGCCCAGCCTCATGCGCCATTTGATAGTCTGCAAGGTCACCATCTCGTTGGTGGCCGTGTTGGTTGCCACCAGCCAGGTGGTGAAGCTCTGATCCCGGTGGATGCTGGTGAGCTTGGCCACGTTGCTCTCGCTGACGGGCACCGCCCACGTCACGCTCGGGTAGAAGTTGTCGTTCATGCTGATGTTGAACTTGGACTCCTTCTTGGTGGGACCCACGATGGTGCAGGTTTCCGTGGTGTTCCCGTACCAGGGGTAGTTCACTCCGTCCGAGTCGCTGATGGCCTGGATTTTACCGTCCAGTAGATCTGGAAGCTCCCAACTTGACCTGCCATAATCGATAGCAAATTATGGGCAACACATGAATTAATTAGTTTAGAAACACACGGGATTTTATCAGGCGAGGGAAGGGCTGTGGATGCATTCCCTCCCCAGCTTTTACTGGAATTTGTGCCCTTCCTGCTCAAAGAGCTCATCCCTGCCATTAAAAGCATCTTTCTTGTCAGGCCTGCTCTCAATCCGTTCATCCCCTAAATTTCTCTCTGGATGAGTCACTGTCCCTCCCCGCTGACTCCTGGTGCTGGGAGTGTAACCCATCCTCCTGCAGGCCTTGGAAGGAGCCAGCTCGAGGGCTGCACTCCAGGCTCAGGCTGGGGATGGTGTTACAGTAATCAGAGAGCCCGAGGTTGAGCTGCTGTAAAACTGCCCGCACTGCTCACCTGCGAGAGGGACGGAAAGGTCGGTGTTTCCAGCAAGAATGCCAGTGAAAACAGTCCCCTGCCACCTTGTACTGCTGATGCACAACTCAGAGTGGGTTTTTTCATTAACTTCCAATCTAATTTTCAAGATTAGATTTGCCAATAGAAGCAAACTGCCGTAAATGTCTCAGAAGAAGGGTTGGATGTTTGCTCTGAGGCGGCACAACCACAGATCACTCACTCAGTGCACACTGAGCAGAGCTGTTCTGGGGACAGTCTTTTAAAAACCAGCCTGGCAGAGGTGGCTCTCATGTACTTTCTCCCTCTTGCTCATGAATGAGCACTCCCCACCACTCAGGGATGATGTCCCAGCCATTGAGGTGGCAAAAGGGACTGGGTGGCAGCAGCAGTGACACAGGCTGTGCTCCAGTCCCCCAAGCCTTGTGGCTCCCTGCTGCAGGCTGGGACATTGGAAATGATTTATCTTGGAGAGACACACAGGGGACGCCCTGAGGCTCATCAGGGTCAGGGTGACTGTCCAAGCCTTTCATAAGTCTGGTGCTGCAGCTTAAAATAGCCCCTTGATTGCAGAGGAGGCTGTGGCTGGGGGTACTCGTGGGCCTGGCTGGCTCTTGCACAGCTTTGGGATGAGCTGCTCTGGCCAGGACTAATGTGAGTGTCTCACAGGGCTGTTTGGACTGTTAATTAGTTAATGACCGTGAAGTGCCTCCATGTTTGTACCCGCTGGATCGTTCAGCACTTAGCTGTGTCTGGCCCTGGCTAGAGGATACCATGGGCAATTTAAAGGTCTCATTTATGTTTTTTCCATGCGTGCAGGGGATCCTGGCAAACACCCCCCCCAGTGGGAGAAAAAGTGCAAGGCAGGACATGGGGTGCCCTGGGGATGCAGGGATGCTCTGAGCTGCAGGACCAGGGGATGCTCTGAGCATCAGGAGCAGGGGATGCAGGGATGCTCTGAGCTGCAGGACCTGGGGATGCTCTGAGCATCAGGAGCAGGGGATGCAGGGATGCTCTGAGCCGCAGGACCAGGGGTTATGCAAGCACAACATCTCCCTGCACAGATTTACAGGCTGCTGTCAGCCACGGCACCGCAGCTGCAGCAATCCCTTCCTCCCGAGCTCATCGCCAGCAGGCAGAGGGAGTCCTTTCCCTGGAAGAAAATTTGTAGCGAAGGCAGCCAAAAGGAGATCCCTGAGCAGTCCTGCCAGGACCCTTGTGCACTGCAGAGCTGTTTATACGCTCTGCTCTGCAAACCGGAGTCATCCTGGCTCACCCCCCTCACGCCCTCCAGGCAGAGCTGAGCAGGGAAGGCTCCGGGAAGGCTCCGGGGCTGTTGGGTGACCCAGCCCTGGCCGATGGATGAGTGGAGGTCGTGCTCTGCAGCCCCCACCCTCCCACTGCACAGCCCAGCCCCGAAACCCCATCTGGGGGCTCTTCTCTCCCTTTCAGCAGCTGGTTTAGGGTTACTTTCCATTCAGACAGTGGCTGGTACCCAGCTTGGCTGTCACCCAGGGATGAGATGTGACAGTGCCCCCGAGGCTGACCCTGAGGTGACAGGCATGGTGCAGCCACAGCATCTCTGCAGGTACTGAGGTGCCAGGCTGGGAGCTGAGATGCTACAGAGGGTGAAAACCCTCCTGGGCTGCTCCAGCCCACTCAGATCAGAGCTGGTGGGTGTATGGCAGGAGAATTTGGTGGAATATGCTCAGTAAATGCAGGGGCTCTAAGATCTGCTTGTCCCCATCTTCATTCCCTGTGCCCCAGGTGAGAATGGAATTGCAGGAGCTTCCCAGGATGTGCCCAGGGTTTAAACAGGAGCGAAAAGGTGGAGCTGGGTCAGGGCCTGAGCAGGATGCTGGAGACAGGATGGTGCCTGCACAGCCTGCAGCATCCCAAAGCATCCCAAAGTGGCCCAGGAGGGCACCCAGCTTGAGGGAAGGCGTGGGCAGGAATGGGGAAGGAGAAACCGGCCTGTGTTTCTTCACAGAGCACACTGTGCCTAATTCTAGCCAGTGTGGTTAACCCCAGGGTTTCAAAACCATCGTGCTTCATCTGCACAGCTTGGAATGAGCAGGAAAACGAGGCCTCATGATGATCCCATGACTGGAGCAGAGCAGAGGCTGCACAGTGGCTGCTGCTGGCGGCTGCCCCTCGCCTGGTGCTACAGCAGAGCCTCTGTGCCAGCCAGGCTGGCAGCCTCTGCCTGCAGAGCGTGTCCATGCTAAATAATATGCCAACAACTGGATGATTTTGGAAAGAATGCTGTGGAATGATCTTTGGCTGCATCAGCATCTTCCTCTGGTCGTGTCGAGCCAAGGAGAGACCAGAAAGTGCCCAGTAAACACTTTGCTGACAATAGCAGGAAAGAGGCACGAAAAGAAACCGAGCTATCTGGTTTCGTGGATTCACTGATCAGCCCCAAGATCAGGAGGTTCTGGCTTATAACACTGACAAGCCTGTTTCTGCCTCTTCTGAAACCTTCAGAGTCACTGTGGGCATCACCAGAGACTGGAGCTGCCAAGAAACCTCTCTTAGCAAATGTCTTCCTGCTACCAGAAGGAACTTTGAGCTATTTCTTGTGGTACACCCGGAGCCCTGCTGCTGACAGGCAAGCAGCTCTATGTAGATTTTAGCTTCCCCGTCCTCATTCAGACACTTTTCTCCTATTCTGTCACACAGAACAAATCCCCCAGCTCACCCTGAGCTCCCAGATGTCCGTCCCACAGCACCCAGCAGGGCAGTGACAGCAAACCCAGCACTGCAGCCTCCAGCCCTGGCATCCAGCAGTGTGGATACATCCAGTTAACCTTTCCAGACAGGCACCAGGCACTATTGCATCCTCAGCTCCAATTGCTTAAAGGCAGCTCCTAATTAGTCAGAGGCCAGGTGGACTTGCATAACCTCGTGCTTTCCAACACCTTCCTCTCCAGCAGCTCCTGAACAAGAGCAGCCCCTCTGGGCCACAGCCCCTGCTCGGTGCAGGCACCAGGGCCATGAGTGGGTGTAGTGAAACTCTGGCTCAGGCATTTCACATCCCTGCTCCTGCCTCCTTCCTCCACTGGCCTGCACTGGGGACTCACTGAGAGAAAGAAAACCTGATAGCCAGAGCTGCTTCATTTTAAATTCTCCTTTACAGTGCCTCTCTCACCTACTCCAGCACGTCAGGCAAGTCAAGGCAGGGTTAGAGTGAAGAACAGGATGGAAATTTCAGATGTTGCTCCCTGACTGACAGAGCTGTGCTGGTGTGGTCCCTCTTCCTCCCAGCCTCCAGCTGTGTGTTCCTGCCTCATCTCTTGAACCAGCAGCAGTGTTTGATGGCTGGGCCAGGGAGTAAAACCAGCACAAAACCGGCATGAGGAAAAAGGGAGCAACTTCTGCTGGTTTAGGGGAGAAGACTCAAGTCTGGCTGGACAATCCATGTAACTGGGCTAAGGTGAGAGCCAGGGGCCATTCCAGGGCAGCAAAACCTTTTCCTCTAAATCCCTGGAGGGCATAAATTCCCACAGTGATCTGACCTCCCTTCACTTCCTTCGGAAAAGATACTCATGTGGGTTTTTTTTGTGAATTTTGATTGTGTCCTCCCTCCTGGGGATTGGGGGTTTATTCTCTTGACAAACTGAGTTCATTGTGTCCCTGCTGCAGGGCATGGAAGATTTAATCTCACCAGGGAGAGAAGCCTGGTAAGATGAAGTGATGATGTAATGATGCAAGTGCCCCATCGGCTCTTCCAGGGGGAGAAACATCCACATGAAACTTCTCCAGATTCCTGGCTGATCATATTCCAACTCCAATTTATTTATCTCCCTCTTTTGCATATCTCCATCTGCACGGCTTCTTGCACATCTCCATGGAGATGAAGGAGGCTGGATAATGCCATTCCAGCAAGGCCCAGCCACTGACACAGGTGCAGAAACCAGCACCCACCCCAGGAGATGCCAGCAGGGACCTGCTCCAGCTGCTCCTGCCCAGGACACAGCTCTGGCCTCATCCTGATGCCTCCCTCTGCACAGCAGCATCCTTCCCTAAGGACAAGGGTAAAATCCTGCATGGGAGGAGCAGCAATACCAGCCATGGGGTGAACAGGAGTTTGCCCCAATCCTGCACAGAGAGGGGTCAGAGAGCACATCCACAGGCTCACGTGGTGGCTTTCACGTTCCCTGCAGCATCTACTGACTCACACGTAAAGTAATGCCAGCACTCATGTTATGTGAGCTTTAATTCTTTCCCTTTACATTTAAAAATGCTGCATTTAGCCCCCAAATCGTCAGTGCCACTTAAAACGTGCGTGTCTAAATTATCCCCTCTGTAGCTCCCATCCCTATAGCAGCATTATGCACAGCTCCATCTGCTCCAGTATTTCTCAGCTGTTTCCATCCTCAATGTAATGGCCAGCTTATGCACAGCTAACAACTTCCCAGCAGAGAAGTGAAAAATTAATCCAAAGCCTGCTGTAAGTATTGCTGCTTCGCTTGGATGACTGATTTTTGATTATTTGGGGGTTTTTTTTTTGTTTGTTTGTTTGCTGGTCACCACAGGGATTAAGAACATGGATGTGGCAGTAGCCTCTCCCTGTCGTGGAAAGTTGGGACTCTGTTGGCATCAATCGATGCAGCCCTGTGGAGGTCAGTGGGATTACATCGAGTTACACCAGCTAAAGCCTTGGCCCATCTTTTCTCTTGGGTTTGTGTCCTGTCTCTCTCACTGTAAAGGTCCTCCAAGCCCATGTTTCAATGGCATTGAAGAGGCCTTTCCTCCTAAATGCCTTTATTTATAGCCTTCAGATGGCCACGAGTCTATAGAAAGAGAGTGCAGGAACAGACCAGTTCCTGCTTGTATTCAGGTAACTTTTTTTTTTTTTGTATCAGTTAAATGTCAATGAACCTCCTAGGGAAAAATCTTTGTTTCCATGATTTTCTAGCTAAAGCTCTCATACATAGCTGCAGTGTTTAATTCTACCCATTTACAGCAGCAGCTACTCCTCGTCTTTTTAATTTTTTTTGTCCCAAAACATCCCAACAAGGGCGGACTGTACCAAATCCTTGTTTTAAACACTGGGAAATTCAGGTGCAGGGAAATAAAAGGCCATGCTGAGGTTTGCAGCCCACAGCAGCACTGCCAGCACCACTCTCTGCCCAGTCCTCTCTATTTCAGTGCATCTGAGCTGTATTTATATAAAGTGGACTTTCTCTGTTTTCCTTTGCAGCTGGTGGCTGAAGACAGGATTCCTAAATGAGCCCGAGAATTACACATGCAAATCCCAAAGGCCCGGAATTGGGAACATCTGAGCAACAAATTGTCCTTGCTAAAGATGCTGTTGGAGCCAAAAAAGCCTACAGATTTGGGGCCTGCTGTAAATACTTTTAAAATCAAGATCAGCCGGGCTGCACTGCTGGTGTGTTCACCAGGTGCCAGTTCTCTTCTCAAGGCACTTTCTCCTCGAGCAGAGAGGGGACACGGGGACAGGAGGGGGGTGGCTGTCGCCTCGGGCTGCTCCTGCCGTGCCCTTCCCCTGCTCTCCCAGCCTGTCCGTGTGATGCCGAGATGCTGAACCCGTGTCCTCGGCGGGGAGGGAAGGGAAGGAAGGGAAGGAGGGCCGGGCTGTGCGTGCAGATGTTCAGGAGCTGCATTCAGTCAGTCCTGCTCTCCAGCCCCCCCGGGGCCCCCTCCTCCCTCAGCACTCCTCAGTCAGGGATTTTTTAAGCCGCCCGGACTCACCCTGAGGGGCTGAGCCAGCATCTCCCTGGCTCGGGGCACTCGGGATGAGCAGGGAGAGGATTGCTCAGACCTGACCTTGCCGTCCTTCCTCCCTCGCCCCCAGGGACCGGGCAGCATCAGCAGCTCCAGCCACTGACCCATCTGCCAGCACTGGCTCTGCGGTCAGGCTCTGTCCCCGTGGCTGGACAGACACATTTCTGCTGCACCAGGAGGCTGCACCTGGTGCTGGCCAGCACCGTGAGTTGCAGAATTGCTGCTCTGTGCAGGCGTTTGGGGATCAGGTGCTGGGGCTGATTTAGCTGTGGGCCAAAGCCTGCAACGTTTGGAGAACAAGCTGGTGGAGGACTGGGGAGAGATGACTTTTCTCAGCAGGGAGGTGACATTCTGATTTGACTCATTCCTGTCTCACTACGACTGCCTGACCAGTAACACAGGGATTCTTGGTGTGCAAACACCCCTGGATTCCTCCCACCTCATATTTATACCCCTACATCTTCCCTTCCACATCACCCACAAGGAGGGTAAGGCGGAATTTGCGCCCTGCTCCAAGGTGATGCTCCAAGGTTTAACTACCAAGGGGTTAAATCCAGCTTGTGCTTTCCCTGTGGGCTGCCTGCTACCGTGGGCAAAGCAAGCAGGATTCCTCCTGTGACGTTAAATGTGCTCCCAAAGCTGGTGGGCTACCGAGCTGCCAGCCACGGCTCACTGCAGCAGCAGCAGCAGCAGCAGCAGCAGCAGCAGCAGCAGAGCACACCAGGGACGGCTCCGTGCCACAAGTGTCAGCCCTCAGCTCTCCCTGGGGCTCCCCAGTGTGCACTTTTGGGATGGGGAGGGATGCAGGCAAGAGGAGCTGGAGGTCAGGAGAACCCCTCGTGTCAAACACCAATCAAAGCAGGGGTGACTGTCGTGGCAGGGCTGCTCCCGGGGCGTCAGGATCTCCTGTGCAGCCCAAAAGCTGCTGTAAAATAGTGTTGCTTTTGGGTTCCTACCAGAACGAGTGGGGTTTGGTTGGGGCTTGGGCAAATTCCCATTCGAAGAGAAAAACATCCACTCCTTTAAAAGGGCAGGGAGAAGCTCTCCTGCATTTTAAACACATGAGAAACTCCTGCTAAGTTTTAGAGGGGCTGGGTTTTTAAATATGGATTATAATTTTCCTTTTAATCCACTATTTCCCAACCAGGCCGTGGCCCTGCTGCTCCCTCTCCCCGCTAGGCAAACACACCAGCACGCGCTCTTGGAAATACTTACATTCCCTGCTCCCCGTAGTGATTGTAAAATTCCATGTGGCTGCAAGCCTGGATCCAGCCCACGATCCAGGTCTCCTTCTTGGGAAGAGGGGGCACCAACACCTGCGCCGAGGCTCGGAAGTGAGGGGTCCTGTAGCGCAGCACCACGCTGGAGGACTCGTCAATGCTGGTGGGAATGGGATCAATGGAGGCTTTGACTTCAATCACCGAAATACTTTCCCGGAAAACTTTGGATTTGCAGCTAATACTCTGAATACAGCCCATGGCATACCCCGAGTACAGTCCGACGCAGCTCCTAGGGTACTCCAGCAATCCTGGGGAATATTAGGCATTGAAATTATCTGGTGCTAGATCAATTACAGATCTTCTTGGTTTGTAATTTCAAAACTGATATCCATAGGATAGAAAATTCATCATGTAAAGCCTTAATTTGAATATCTGTCTTACAAGTGCTGCTTCTATTTTTGAGGTTAGCTGCGCTTCAGAAGCAAAAAGGGCCTTTAAAATTTTTTCCCCTTTTAATGACCCATTAAATCTCTTGTTCAAACAGTCTTTGGGTTAAAAAAAGTCTCTTGAGTTCAATAAATAAAGGTGGTGTTCTTAGCTGATATATTTAGTCCTTCCTTTGCTCAGATGCGGTCTGTCATTCACCGTCAAACATAGGACTGGCCGGTATTTCCCTTTATTCTTTGGATGAAAAGCAGAATGTTGATAGACACATCTATATAAATAATGAAATAGTTTTTAGCCCCAGCTTGTCACAACCGGTGTGGATTTCCACTTCCTGACTTGCAGTTGTTCATAACTTCCTTTCGCACAAAATTACAATAATAACAGAAAGAAACGACGGCTGGAAAACGCAAAAAAAGTCGCCAAATCTGCGATTCTGGAGGCTCCTCCGCCAGCGATGTCTGGGCTTTGGGGATTAATTTTTTTTTTCTTTCTTTTTTTTTTTTTCTTCCCCTTAGAA
>JAHLSL010000016.1:5745781-5769087 GCA_025920805.1 Petroica traversi
CCCCCTGTATTTTCGCTTTTAAACTGCAGCTGTTGGAGCTAAAGCTCCTTTGGAAAAAAAAAAAAAAAAAAAAAGCACCCCAGCATTTCCTCCCACATGTCCGTGGATTGTGGGTAATGTAGTTTTTTTTTAATTGTAGAAACGCCTTTCTCCCCATCCCTTTCTTTCTTATTATTATTTTTAATTTAACTGCAATATGGCTTTTTTTTTCTTAGATTTTCGGATTAAGATTTTCCTGCTGGGTAGATTTGCTACCAACCAAGGGGCACTAGAGGGGATGGACTCCTTATTTGCAGAACCTGTAGCCCTTGGTTGGCTGGGCTGTGATTCCAGCAGCAAATAATGTAAAGCTCCCCATGGCACAAGTGGGACTCAGGAGCAGCTGGAACAGGGAGCGAGAAGCCTCTGAGGCAGCAGTGGCCTGTGGGAAAGTTGTAAACTTCATTACAGGCAGTTTTAGGAGTAATGCTGCTGGCTGGTCCTGCTGGCCATCAGCTGGCTGGGGATCTGAGCACCAGGTGAGGTGAAATTTTCTGGCTTTTCAGCCACAGTTGATGGACGTCAGGCTTTGGCCGAGTGTTTTCTTTGTCATTTTCTAAATAGGAAATCTGGGGAAATGAGAGGTAAAAATCTCTGTGCCAGTGCTGCTTGTGGTGTGGAACAGCAGTGCAGAGCTGCTGTAAATGTCTTTTTAGTCCTTCCCACCCTGCACTCTCAGCAGGCTGGATTAGCCCCTAGCAGGTAGGAGAGACTGGAGCTATCTTAACAAGTGAACATCACAGGACAAGGGGAGGCAGATTTTCTCCTTTCCACCCACAGCAGGTGGAAAAAAAAGCGCAGTATATTGTCATGTTCTCCCTTCTCATGTGTTACTCAAAGCATTGAGAAGTATTTATTTTAAACTTCCCAGTTGCTGTGAAAGGCACAGTTTAGTCACTAGTCCTGTGACAGAGAAACTCTAAGAACCTGCTCAAGTTACGAGCCACTTACTATCATGTAGTACAAGGAAGAATGAAATTAGCATCTTCCGAATGAAATATCCAGCAGCCTCCAGAAGGTGCTGAAATCCTTTGACATTTCCAAGGCTCTTTCACACTTTTCAAACAAGCTTGTCACAGTTTCCCAGAGCATCATGAGTCTGGTGAAACTGCAGATTCTGCGACTCCAGTTTCCCTGAAGCTTCAGCCAGGTCTTGCTTCAACTTGGCTGTCTCTGGTGCTCTGGTCAACTAGGAAATTGCATTATCTCACTCTAATTCAATCAGCTCTTTAGCTGGAGTTTGTGTTGGGTTTTGGTCGTGCATGTCTCCGTGGTGCTGCTGTGAGTGATTGAGGCATTAGCACATCCCTCTAAGCCATGTGCAGCAGGGCTCCTGTGCCTGGGCTCCTGGTGAGGCCAGGCTGTGATAAGCAAGAATTAGGAGTGGCTGGTGATGCTGTGAGTTGTGTTTCCTTCTGCTGCCCATTTGATGCATCTCACCGTGTCTCCTTGCAGCCTGGATGTGCTCAGTTCCTGCAGTCACTTCCCCCAGCCTGCACGGTGCCTCTGTGTTTTCCCAGCTGTTTTCCAGGTTTCTAAAGGACAGGGCAGGGTCTCCCCTCTCCAACCCACCAGAGGCTGCACGCTCTAAGTCCTGCAGGATATTAGATTTTATTATGGCCAAGCTTTTTTGTTTGTTTGTTTTTTTGTTTTTGTTTTTATGTGGGATTTTTTTGTTTGTTTGTTTTTGTTTGTTTGTTTGGGGGTTTTTTGTCCCTAGAGGAATCCCACCCAGCAACACTGCAGGTTTGCTGGGTGCACTTTGGTTGCAAGTGCTGCTCCTTTGGCCAGCTGCTGACAGAGAGGATGCCCCAACATTGACACTGAATTGCAGAGAAAGGGGATGGGGCTGTCACTCCTGTCCCACCCACATTCCAGCACAGTTTGCTGTCCATGCTGGCCACTGACACCTCATGTGGCCATGGCTGTGCAGGGAATTGTGGCTGGTAGCCCCGGGCCAGCAGGAGCATGGCCAGGGCTGGGCAGCCTGGGCACAGGGAGCCTGCCATGCCTGTCTGGGCATCCTCCCAGGTGCTGGATGACCCCTGTGGATCGTGTGTCAGCACTGGAATAGCCCTGCTGGGGCAGGGAGCCTGTCTACAGGGATATTTATAAACCCCTGTCTCAGTGGCTGTTTTGTGGGATGGGGCTCTCATGGCCCCAGTGGGATCTGGGATTTTTCCCTCCCGAGCTCAGTTTCTCCAGCTGGGACTATCAGTGACAGCCCACCTGGCTGCAGGAGAGACCAGGCAGTTTTCCTTTCCCACTCCACCACTGACAGGGGTTTTGGTGGCACTGCATCCATCCCACGCTGCCCTTCCTGCCCCTTCCTGCTCAGGACTCGTGTTGGAGCCTCACAGGGAGGCTGGGGCAGAGAAAATCCCTCATATCAGTGTCAGCAGAAGAGACAGGCACCAGATTCAATTCACTCCCAGGGCTTTCAAGGTATTTTTTAACCTGTGACAGCTCCCAAGGAACATGTTAAGTTGTAGCTCAGCATCTCCAGCACCAAAGTGGGCAGGAGTCTCCCAGTTTCTGCAGGGTCCTGGCCACCAGTGTCTTTACCCCTCTGCCCACTGCTATTTGCAGAGCCCCACAGAGCAGCAGCCTTGCACAGAGGGGGAAAATGCAGCAGGCCATGCCCTGGGGAGGTGATGGCTGCAGCCAGGTGGAAGCAGTGCTGAGGGTTCTCTGCCTGGCTGATATTGGGTGGGCTGAGATTCTCCACATGCCTGGCAGTGGATGGGGGCAGGCAGACAGGGATGGGGTGCAGACTGTCCTGGAAAGTGTGAGAATGTGGCTGCACAGGCAGGGATCAGGCAGGAGCTGCTGGGTGTTGGTGATGTGGCAGCTCCTGTGCAATTCCAGGGCTGCCACAGCCCCACAGGAACCTGAGCCAGGAGGGGATGTGGTTTGTGGGCTGGGTAAGGGTGACTGAGAAGGGAACGAGCTCTTCCTCCAGCTGGGATCATGGAATCACATGGTTTGGGCTGGAAGGGACCCTTAAAGGTCATCTTATTTCAACACCCTGTCATTGACAGGGACACCTCCCTCTATCCCAGGTTGCTCCAAGCCCTCTCCAACCTGTCCTTGGGCACTTCCAGGGGTGGGGCAGCCTCAGCTTCTCTGGGCAACCCCTGCCAGGACCTCCCCACCCTCATTGTATAAAATGTCTTCCCAATACCCATCTAACCCTGCTCTCTGTCAGTGTGAAGCCATTCCCCCTTGTCCTGTCACTCCATTTCCAGCTCTCTTGGAGCCCCTTTATGCCCTGGAAGGCGCTCTGAGCTCTCCCTGGAGCCTTCTCCAGATTGAACACCCCCAGCTCCCCCAGCCTGGCTCCAGAGCAGAGGTGCTTCAGCCCCTGGAGAATCTCCACGCCCTCCAACAGGTCCATGTTCTGTGCTGGGGACCCAGAGCTGGATGCAGTGCTCCAGGTGGGTCCCACCAGAGCAGAGCAGAGGGGCAGAATCACCTCGCTTGACTAGGGATAAGTTCCTGGAGGGAATGAATTGGAAATAAATGGATGTATATTATTTTCCCTTGAGGGAGGAAAATATGAGCAAAGCCCAGGAGTGAGGGCTGCCCAGGACCTCAGACACTTGTCCAAGCACTGCTGTCACATGGATGGTCTATCAGTCACATGGGCACAGCCTGGATGCACAGCTCACTGAGAGAATTTTGAGAGCTATGTATAAAAAGTGCAAAGAAAATGTAAAATTTTTGTTATTATCTTTGGAAGCCAAAGAAGCAACTTTCATTTAGCACTTGAACTCCCCAGTGCATTTTGAACAAGACCTTTAAAGACACCTGGGTGCCCAATTCCCAGGGTTATCTGGACAGTCACTGACCTCTGAACTGGACAGTTGTGTAGGCAAAGGTCACTGGCCCCAAGAGACGTGGCTGTTCTGCTCCTCAGTGATAGCCATCTTCTCCCGTTCTCCATCCAGGGGGGATTTCCAGCCTGTTTGCACAGGAATAACCCTGTTCCCGGAGCCTGTGGGTGGTGGGGTGAGCCCATTGCCCAGAACAGGTGATGGCAGTGCAGGTGACCTGTCCCAGGGGTGCTGCAGCTGGGCTGTCACCTTCAGGAGCTGCGATGGATGTCTCTCCCAGAGGTGCTGGAGGCTCGGATGCACCCAGCTGCAGTTCAGGGGCTGTAGCACCATTGTGCAGACCTGTGAGCAGGAGCTGCAGGCGATGGGATGTTCCCAGGGGCCGCTCAGCGCTGGGAGGTGTCTCAGGGGGTTCGCGGGGAGGTGACAGCGATGGAGCACAGCGCGCCTGGCAGGAGGGACAGCAGGCATTCCCTGCCCTCCTCGGGGCCTGGCAGTGCCCTCCTCCCCGGGCTGCTTTCGGGGGACACAGGCACCGGCTGTCACCTGCTTCCAGCACGGGCTGTGCCGAGCCGGGTGACACGGCAGGGACACGTGCGCTATCGAGGCCACGCGCAGCGCCGGGGGCAGGAGGATGGGAATTCATTAGCGGCTCCTTCCCGGGTAATCAGGAGGCAGGGGATGCTGCTCCTTCGTCCAGGAACCGGGTGAGTGATGGAGAGGCGCTCCGGGGGCGCGTCCCGAGCAGGGAGGGAGGATGGGGTGAGTGGTGTTTGCAAGGTGTCCGTGCCAGGGGGAGGAGGGGTATTTAGAGTGCTCATGCAGGAGGGGAGAAGTTGCAGAACAGATTAATCAGGAAGATTTGGGGGAGAGCCCCTGGGGAGGGGAAGTGCCTGAGCTACACCTGCACTTGGTGCTGCAAAGCCGGGCAGCACAGCCCCCCACGGGATGCCCTGAAGAGGGGGATGCCATCATCTCCAGCCCTGACTCTGGTACTGAAATGTGAATTGCAGCACGGAAAGAACTACGTTTCCCAGTTTCCCTTGCAGCCCAGGGGAATAAGCAATTGGAAGATTTAAATAGACCAGGCCAGAAGCGTCCAACCTTTGGCACAACGTTTTTCCCTCCTCTTCTTCATATCTATTGGCTGTCCAACCTTTTTCCCTGGCACTGGAGTGGCTGCCAAGCCTGGCATTAATTTTCCTTCCAAGCTTGCTAGGCCCATGAAGTAAACAGCCATGTGCATTCCTTACTCTATATTTAACAGCTGCAGTCTGTGCTGGGGGCAACTGCAACAGAGGGGAACCTTTGTAGCTTCCCAAATTCACAGCTTGTGAGGGTGGGAGTGGGGGAAGCTTTCTGCAGGGAGAAGAGGGATTTCTCTCCTTGCCGGTATTTGCAAAGCAGGTTGCGTTAAAGAGAGACTGCAATGCCAGCATCCCAGCCACGGTCCAGGGCCAGGGACAGGAACAATGTCCTCAACAGGGCTGAGTTCCTCTCCCTGAATCAGCCCTTGAAGGGGAACCAGGAGAGCAGGAGCTCCGGCAGGAAGCAGAGCGGCCAGGCCGGGGCAGCCGGTGCCCAGAACACCAGCCCCAAGGAGCGGAGGCAGTCGCAGCAGCTGCCCGAGGAGGATTGCATGCAGCTCAACCCCTCATTCAAGGGAATCGCCTTCAACTCGCTGCTGGCCATCGATATCTGCATGTCCAAGAGGCTGGGAGTGTGTGCCAACAGAGCTTCCTCCTGGGGAGGTGCCCGCTCCATGATCAACCTCCTGGGGATAACGGGGCACGGGATCCCCTGGATTGCGGGCACGCTCATCTGCCTGGTGAAGAGCAGCACGCTGGCAGGCCAAGAGGTGCTCATGAACCTGCTGCTAGGTGAGTGGCAAACCTCCTTTCCTGCTGGCAAAGCCCAGCCCTGGTCACAAGGGACAGCGGCGCTGGGACTCCTCCTCTGGCTGCTCCCAGCATCAGATGTGGTTGGGAAGCAGGGAGTGACCTTTAGGGTAAATGCTGCACTTATTGGCCCTCGTAGTCCCAGGTACTGTGGGTGATGGATGTTGCAAGAAGTTGTCTGGGAGGGGTGGAGTAACAGTGGTAGCTGGGGACACCCATGGAGCAGGGACAGGCCCCTGGTCTGGCGTGGGGCAGGGTTGTCCAGTCAGACCAAGGGAGTGTCCATGGTGGGAGGGTGGATGCCAGCAGTGATGTGTTTTATTTAATCTGTGGTCATCTGCCTTGGTGTTTGATAGGTGGGAAATAAGATGTTAGTCTTTGATGTATGGATCAGTTCCTGAGGATGTTATTCCCATCCCCTTGCCACCTTCTTGACCAGCCCCTGGCTCCACGTGATGGAGTCCTGTCACCTTCCCTGCTGCAGTTTGCTCTCACATCCTCCTTCCCTTGGGTGCCTTTCTTGCTGCTGTCCCCGTTTCCATGTGCTAATTTGACCCAGAGGCTGTGTAGGCAGGCTGGGATGCCTCTGGCTGTCCTTCTACTCCTTCCTTGCATGGTGGTGGTCAGTGTCCCTGTTTCTGGAGATTGGGATGTGTTGAAGGGTTTGGCTTCTCCATTGTGCATGCCTGATGTCCCACCAATGACCAGGATGAGTTCTCCCTGTGACTTCCCTTAGATCCTGGCCCCAACCTGCCCAGGCCATGTCTGCCTGAGGACCTTACTCTTCTTGCTCTTCTGCCTTTGGCACAGGGTCAATTATTCTATTTTCCCTTGTGACTAATTACCTTCTCCTCTGGCTGTGTCCCACCCTGGTTGTTCCACTCTCCCTAAAAACTCAGCAATCCCACTTTTGATTGGTAGGAGAAATTGAAAACATTGGATTTAGACACTTTCTTCTCAGCAAGCATTTTGAGGGGCCGTAGGGACACTTTACTTCACAGGCACCACAGGAAAGGGACGTCCTGTCTGCAGGGGCTGACTGTGACGTGATCCATCTCAGCAATGTGGCCCCACTTTTTGGGGTTTTTTTCTCACAACTTCATCCTTCAGAGAGGGTGAAGACTGAGCTGGACTGGCTTGAAAAGCACAGTGGTAGCTGCCTGTTCTCCCCTGTGCCTTTGGAGGAGACTGTCCTCGTGCTGTGACATCTCATGGGGGGAGGCCGTGGCGGGGAAGGAGCCAGAATAGCAGCAGCGTGATGCAGAGCCCGCCAACGTCAGCAGTTCTTGCAGGGGCTCCTCGGGGTCAGCCCCTCGCTGGGAAGAGAAGATCCATCTGAAAGGGCACGAGGATGAAATAGGAGGTGACTAAGAGCGGCCAGCACAGTTTCCAGATGTCTCTGGACCCAAGAGCCTCTCACGGGGTTGGAGCCTGAAAAGCGACCGCTTTGACTCCAAAATGTTTGAGATCCTTGCAAAGAGCTAATGCCCCTTTTGGCTTAAAAACAAGGAAGGTTTTCCCACCCTTCTGTTGCCATATGAGGAGGCCAAATGCAAAGCCACCTCGAGGTCATGTTCTGACTTTACTGAGTGGTAGCTGGATGAGCTCAGCCCTGCATCACTGCCGGCATCTCCAGCTCTCCTGAGCTCCAGCGTGGGGCCCAGGGACAAGTTTGGGTTCTGGAGTCTTGCATCCTAGCCTAGACACACTCCTCCCACCCCTCCTTTCCCCCTGCCAAGAAAGGAAATAGTTAATTGGTGTGAAGGACCACAGGTCTGGCAGCCTCCAAAGAGCTCCACTGCTCCCTCTGAAAAGCCAGCACTGGCTGGTGGGACTGGCCAAGGTGCCCTCAGCCTCTCCTGTCAGAGCTCCTGCAGCAGGACTTGTGTCACCCCACAGAGCAGATCTCTGCTGTGAGAGTGGCCTTGGGCTGATATTACAGATTGCAGTCAGAAACTCTGAGTATCTGAGTAGCTGCTGCCATGGTATCTGCACTGCTGGTGGAGAAGGAGCCTGGCTGGGAGCCTGGGGCTGCTACACCTCGACAGGTCCCAGGAAAAGTGGGGTCTTGTGTGGACAGGAAGGTCATGGCACCACTGCTGCATCTGGCATCCCTGCTCCCTCTTGCTGCTGCTTTGCTGTGGTTCAAATCCACCAGGATGTGGAGAAAAGCCCTCCTGGAGAGGCGCAAGTCAAAGGGGAGGGAACCTCCTGGTGCTTCCCTGCTGGAAGAGGGAAGCTGGGAAGTTGGGGTTGTCTGTGGCACCCCTTCCGTACCTCCCCGGGCTCTCCTCCCTTCCCCCGGCTTGCTGAGGGTTTGATACATCAAGCAGAATTTCTGATGCAGTCTCTGGGCAGGGAGCCAGCCCATCATAGAGCACTTGTTTAGGATTTGCAACCAGGCTTCCAAGGCGAGGAGACAGGAGACTGCTGAAATGGGACTGGGAACCTGGCAGAGGCACCACTGCAGATGGAGGAGGAGCTCTCCACAGGGGCTTTGCCAACACATGTGGGAGCATTTCGGGTGAGGGGGTCTGACCCTGGCATGCTCCATCCATCCCCACTGCAGATGTTGATTAGCAACCCCAAGCAATGTTTTCCCTCCGTGTTTGTCATCTGTGATGGAATTTATTGATTCCCCTTCTCGCAGCAATCTTTTCCAGCAAATGCCAAACAGCCAGAGAAGCACATGCAGCCTGTTACTGAAAAGATGGAAGAAACCAGATATCTGTGCCCACTGAAAAAATCCCTCTGCCAGGACAAGCTTTCAGGAAGTCTGTCTCAGCATCACCAGCCCTGGCTGAGCAAAAGTCAGGGAGGAGGTCCACACCCCCTGGCTAAATTAAGAAAATCATAACTCAGGAAATCCCCCAGTTATAAAGTTGGTTTTATTTGTCTGCCAGTGTTGGAACTTTTAGGACCATTCAAGCTTTTCTCTGCAATCACAAGGGTTTTGTGAAAACTAAGGTGCTTAGAAAGTAATGTGGACCTTGCAATCAGGTTTGCAAGGGGAAAGCAGTTATAAAACTTGCAGTAAAATTCCCAGATCTGCTTCAGAACCAGACATAAACTCCATTAAACCCTGGGGGCAGCAGTACCTCGGTTGCTGGTTCTGATCCATCTGGTGAGGATGTGGATCCAAATTTAGTGATTCATTGACTGCAAAGCCAGCAAAGAACATTTGGATCATCGATCTAACCCACGGCAAAATACAGGCTGAAGCACATCCCTTAATTTATTCCTGTTCAATTTGTTAAGGGAAAAAACCCAAACACTCAATGTGATGTACAGTTACAAGTGAGGGTGAACTTGTCAGAGCCATTTCTGTATTACTGCAGTGGTGTGGGTCCTCACAAGTGCTTTTAGTTGGACTTTCCCTTCATTTCTCCTTACTCTTCTCTCTCCAGCTGAACAGCTCTTTCAGCCAACATCTCTTCCGCCTTTCAGTGTTTTGGATAGTGCTCAAGTCATTTCTTCACCTCCTATTTATTAGGCTAAACAGACTGATCTTGTTAAACTGATGGTCTTTGCAGATCCAGGCACCTTCTCACTGCGGTGGGGATAGAGTGTGGTGTGGGGTGGAATAGGGTCACCCACCTAAAGTGGTCACTCCAGTGAGGCCAATCTTTTGTGTTTAGAGCCAAACCACCACTGTTTTGGTTATTTGCCATCCAGCTGGGTGCCTTTGCTGTTGAGGGGTACCTGCTGGGGTTACTCTTGTACACAGAATTTGTGCTTGGTTTGTGCTGTGACTGGTTGTGCTGTGGTCGTGGCTCTCTGGAATAGGTGCAAAGACTGAGAGAAGAGAAAACCCTTGTCTTCTCTTTGCTTGCTGTGTAGTGACGCTGGTCCCAGTGCTCAGCCATCCTCCAGCTGGCTGTGCATCCCTCAGAGGGGCAGGATGGCTCTTTGGGGCTGTCACTAAGCATTTATCCCATTAAGTACAGCACTGCCTCAGGGCCTGGATGTATCATCCAGCAGCGTGTCAGGCTGGGGATGGGTGACTGCCACAGGAGGAGGAAAGGAGGGAGCCCAGGGCCCCTTCTCCACTCCTGGAGGTCAGCAAGGATGAAGTTCGTGCTCTGTCCAGCCTTCTTCCTGAACACTCACATAGCTTTACTCTCAGCAGGAGCCAAGCCATGATATTCTGAAGCATAGTCCATGGAGACCCCCTAGGAAAGAAAATGATAAATGCATATATATGGTCAGAACTCTGGTCCCATCCTGGCAGATTCCAAGCAAGATTTACAAGGAATTGGTGGATTAGGAAGGAAAGAGAGCAAGAAATGCCTTCACCAAGCCTCTTGAGAGCCCAGTGACCGTGCTCTAACAGTACAGACATGCTTCAGGTATTGTTGTGCTTCCCTTTGGAGGCTGTGTGATAAAAATCCAGACAGTAGAGCCCGTTGCTGGTAAAGGTCATGGGGCAGATGAAATGCCCAGGCAGTGCAGATGAACTGATCCTGTCCAGCCTCAGGGCAGCCCAGACCCAGCAGAGGGGCTGGGGAGCTGCACAGCAGATGGATCAGTCTGTGTGTGCCAGAGCTTGCCCAGCCCACAGCCCCACAGATGGTTTGGGGCCAGATGTGTCACTTTTCTCCCCTTTCATTCTTCCACTGTGAGAGCGGGGCTTTTCTGAGCTGGGCAGGGCAGGGGACATTCCACCAGGGAAGGGGAGAACAGCTCAGGAGCTGGTGCCCTGCAGGACCATCCCTCCTCAGACAGCCTGGCACATGGAGGGGGCTCAGCCACTGTCCCACTCCCCTCCCAGCCCTGCCAGCGCTCACCAAGGTCTCACTGAGCCAGCAGCACATCTGCCCAGTGAGGTGGAAACATTTAAATGCCAAATAACCCCACATGAGTGACCCACGGAGGGTGCCAGGCAGAGGGAACAAGGCAGATGCCCACTCCCTGCATCCAGCATTTAGACACAGCTCCAGCCTGGCATTAAATATTCCTCTTTATTGCTCCAGGCTGCAAATCTGCCTCTGTTCTGCCCGGATACAGCAGCTGAAGTCCGTGGTCCTTTGGTGGGTGCCGTGCTCAGCCTTCATCCCTTCACAGCTGATGAGCTCAGGCATCTCTGAACAGCCAGCAATGCCCAGCTCTCCCGGCTTCCCTGCCCCCCCTCCCTGCCTGCTTCCTGCACAGGAATGTGTCCTGCTCACTGCAGGGCAGGCTGGCGAGCCCGCAGTGTCCCCTTGGATAAAGGACAGTCGGTGACAGGCTCATCTGGCTGTGGCTGGAGCAGGCACGGGGGGGGTTTCCCAGGGACCTGCACGATGTCTCCATCAGAGCCGAGCTCTGATCAGCCCCTCGGCACCAGGCAGCAGCGATTTGCTCAGGTCCTGGCCGGCTGCTGGGGATGCTGCGAGCCCTGCAGGCATCAGTGCAGCCCTTGGGGAATGTGCAGCGAGCTGGAATCCAACCCTCGCAGAGCAAACAGCGAAACGCTGCCGAGCCTGAATGCAGAGCAAAAGAGAAAAAGAAGTGCGAGGGTTGTTGAATGGGAAGAGGGGGAATAAACATGGGAAATGAGTCATCCTTTATGTCTGTCACTCCGGGAACAACTTCCCAGTGCCCCTGCCTGCAGCTCAGAGGGGACAGGAGCTGTTTCATTCAGGCAGAGCTGGGGAAGCTGAGCCGGGCTGTGGCCCGAAGGGAGAGCCCAGGAAATGGGTGAGTGTGTTTGCCTCTAACACGCCTTGACAGGAGCAGTGGTTGAGAAGAGGAAGGTGGGGGAGTGAGGTGTTGCTGGGAGGAGCAGCAGGCAGGGAGAGCCCGTCGGGTCTCCTGCTCCGGGTCAGGATTGGTGGAGGATGGGGTGGGAGAGGGGGAAATCTCCTTTTTTCATTCATTTTGAGGAAACCTCCATGTTTTAACCTGGAACAGAGAACCATTTCTGTCTGTGCAGTGAGGCTGGCAGATGTACCTGATCCGGGCCCAAACTGTGAGCTGTGATGGCTGGAGACCCTCTGAGCATCACAGAATCAGACCCCTTTTTAATTTTTTTTTCCTCTTTGCCTCTTTGAAAGCAGCGAGGTGTAACTCCAAGCCCAAACAGCACTGAGGCCCAGCAAGGAGCCCAGCCTCTGTGGTCCTCAGCCCAAGGCACTTTTCTTCCTCCAGCTCATGCTGTACAGTGCTGCTGGTGTGACAGTGGTTCTGGGATGTGCTGGTGGTACCTGTGCTGCTGCCATGGGCATTTCAAGCTGTCAGAGCCTTTCTGGGAGGCAGAGGAGCCATCCTGGGGCTGCTCAGCTCCTTTTCCCCAGCAGTACCAGCCCTTTTCACTGTGCTCCCCGTCTTGCCTGCATCTCCCCCCAGCCTGTGCAGACCCCCAGTGAAGCCCAGCTCAGTGTTTGATGCTGAGCACGAATTTCCCAGCTCCCAGGGCACAGTGTTTCCAAGGGGAGAACTCCAGGCAGCCTGTGTTTGCACTCAGGGCTGCTTCTAATCATCTAGAATGTAGCAAATCTATTTTTAGTGGTTGTGGGTTTTATTTTAATTAATTGCACAATTCTGCTTTCCACCATTTTTTCACCTCCCCATGACCACTCACCCCACGCTGCTGCTTGTTCAGCCAAAAAATAAACCCCCCCAAACACCACAATGCCTGATTCATTGGCTCTCCAATGTGTCATGCCATCTGTGCTTTTTGTCAGCTCTTACACCCAATAGTGCCACATTTAGGGAGCAAAATGGAATGGAGGGGTTCATTTCCAGAGGAGTGAACCTCTTCCAGCTGCCGCTGACTCCACTGGAGAGAGGGTGAAGATTCTTTTGAAACCTGCACCTTTCATTAATGTCAAGGAGATATGGCTGCAAACAGCTCATTTTCCAGGTCAGGGAGCCTAATGCCTGCAAGAGATTTGGGAAGTTCAGAAGGAGTAGGAGGGGGCATGTAAGTAAAAAGAAAAATGGGGAAAAAAATATGAATTCTTATTATGGATCTAAAGAAACTCTTTCCTGGGACTGGTGGCATTTATCCAGAGTTCACTCCTGAGTGAGGACGGGGAATCTGGGCAATACAGGATGTTCAGAGGGAGTCTTGGCCCTACACGTGGCCCCAGCAGCTGCAGTGGGGAGCATGTGCCACCTCCAGCATGGTGAGTCTGAAGCTCAGGCAATGAGCTGTCACCAGCCTGGCTCTGCTCTGTGCTCATCTTGTCTGAGGCACATCTGCCACCACACTGGGAGCCTTCTGAGCTCATGGGATGGGCTCTCTCTTCATCCCTGGGCATTTCCCTCTCTGTTTTCTGCGAGGTTCTGTGAGGCTGAGTCCAGCTTGTGACTGTTTCTGATCCCGACCTCTCAAGCTGGGCTCTGGAGAGCAGCCTGGTCTCATCCAAGCAGCCCCATGTGTGTGAAGTCATGTGGATCTCAATGCAGGAGCAGATGAGGCCAAGGGCTTTTTTGGCTTTCTCCTCTTTTCCTCCCCCCCCTGCCCCCAGCACTGCACCCAGGTTGTTTTTCAGCTGTGGTTTTGATAACATGTTTATATAAACATCCCAGCTGGAATCTGCCTCCGTCCCTGGAGACACTGCCTGGCTCCAACCTGGAGCAGACCATGTCCCCAAGGGTGCTCACACCATCCTCAGCCTCTTTCAGCCACAAGGGACGGCAGCAGAGGTGGCACCTTGGGGACAGAAAGGACCTTAGGTGGCAGGGGACATCCAACTGTTTTGATTTCTCTTAAATACAAGCTCTGGGGTTTGGTTTGGTTCTGCTGCTGATGGTTCAGGTTTGTCCTTGTGCCTGCACAGGGCTCCTCTCTGCTCACCTCTCTGCTCCTAATGGGCTCCTAATGTTTGATGATAGGAGCAAGGCAGATAATTGTTTTCCTTTCCTTATTAATAGATATAAAATGCCTGCCCAGGGGGCTCACTTTCAGCTCATTTACTGTGCATCTGATGCCAGATGTTGGCTTTTTACAATACCAAGGTGATCTCTGATGCTAAAATTGTCACAGGCAAGACAGGACTTGCTCTTTGGTTTTGTGTTTTAAGGGAGTTTTAGATGTTAATGCAGGATTTGGGGATTGGATGGTTTTGCATTGGAAATCTGAAGGATTTTTTTCCCTTAACACAGGTCAACGGGGAAATTCCTGATCTTTTTCAGAAAAATGTGAGAGGAGCAAGAATGGGCAAGAGCTAATCCTTCCTTTGCTCTTAAATACAGCAGTACCTGGATTTTACATCCAGTGATGCCTCTGGTTTAAATCCAGTGCTGCCTGGCTCTGATGGAAAGTCATGATGAAAAAAAAACGCTTCAGATTAAAATTTCTTGCTCCTCTCATCTCACCCTCAGTCAGGTGGCACTCTGCCATCTCTGCTGTGCTTGTGACAGCCCCGAGGGTCCCCAGAGAGCAGGCAGTGCAGGCTGGCACAGCTGCAGGCTCCCTTCCATGGGCTCTCCTGGGGCTGTGTTTGCTCCAGCCCCAGTCAGGTCAGCCTGAAGGATGTGCAGGGTTTTGTCTGAGGGACCAGCCAAGGACAGAGCCAAGGAGGCAGTGCTGAATTGCAGGTGGCAGGCGCGAGGCTCAGGGGCTTTGGGTGCAACAGCAGGACATCCCCAGTGCAGAGACACCACCTGCAGCTGCAGCACCCATGGGACCCCTGATAAAGTTAACCCCTCACCTCCCAAAGCTGCAGCCACCCCAGCAGGGAGGATTGGATGGGCGGTGAGGGGCGGAAGGAGGCGAGCCCAGCTCCGAGCGGGTATGTAGGGCATGGGATCGAGAGGGAATAGGGCCGGGGATGGGGCTGCTGGGCAGCGGCACCGTCTGTGTGTGTTCCTGCAGGATGGGCCCTCGGCAGCACCGCCGGCAGCGCTGCCTGCTGATTCACCCTGCCAGCGCCGGAGAGGAAACGGGAATAGCGGAGACAGCGCTGGGAGAGGGCACTGGGACCCCCCACGCCTCGGGGGCCAGGGCAGCCTGCTGGGGCTGTTTCATAAAGAAATCTCCGTGAAAGGAACTGAAAGTGCAAGGGGAAGTGACAGAAAAAGCAGCAGACGGAGAGATCTTTGGTGGTTTTTTTTTTCTTTTAACGGCAAATTAACCCCCGGTTTTAATGCTGTCATGCTTTCCCATCTTGAAATGTGGGCAAACGAGGCTTTTTGCTTTCTGCGCATCATTTGACGAAAATCAAAGCTAGCAGTACTGAAGGCCTATTTTATTCATCTTCTGAATGAAAGGATTATTAGAACTGCTCTTTGGCTTGTTCTCCATGCCCTGAACACCTCCATGCGCACAACCCTGCATCCCTCGAGTTGCCCTGACATCACCTTTGACCTTAAAAAAATACTGCCAGTGCAAAATCCTGATGGGCAGTGGTGAACACCCCACGTTGCTAAAGCACATGGCACCTGTGCTACAGATCCATGGGCAGGTTTGGTGGGGAATGGTCTGCAGGGAATTTATTGAACACCACAGAGGAGGCAGCGGGATCTGCTGGGGTGCCCAGACTCGTTCTGGAGTCTTGGCTGTGCTCCCAGCGATGCAATAGGTGCTGACTTCAGCAGGAGCAGCTTGGGCCAGAGCCTTCTCTTGGCAGCACTGGTGCATCACCTCTCTGATGCTTCTGGGTTCCTGAGAATTTGATGAGTCTGGGTTCCCGAGAGAGCATCGTGGAGCTTCGGTTTCACACAGGTCTCGTCCAGAGTGAGATGGGACTGGTGGGAAATGCAGCCAGTGAGCTCTGAAAATCCTCTCCTGAAGCACTTTGCTGGATCAGGGCTGCAAGGGGGTCACTTAGAGGGGTGAGGAGTTAGGCTGGGGGTGATTTAGGGAGCCCAGCGTGAGCAGAGCCGTGCTCAGCGGGGCAGCCCCGTAATGGTCAGCCAGGCCTGGGCTCTCAGCATTTGACCTTAACAGGGAGCCAGGGTGAGTGGCTGCTCCAGGGCTCCACAGCCTGGGTCTGAAATCCCTCCCTCCCTTTCTCCCTGCTGGCCTACCCATCAAAAAAAAAAAAAAAAAATATCAGCAAATTGCAGACAACTGCTCTGCTGAGTGTGGGGGTCCTGGTGGGCTGCAGACCTCCCCCTGCTCTCTCCCTGCCTGCTGGTCACATCCAGCAGGACCTGGGGAGCCCTTGGCTGTCCTTGTTCTCCTAAACCCATTGCTAGTGCTAGAGGCCCAGTGTTTACAACCTCCCCTCAGCCCCTTGCCACCTGCAGCCTCAACACCTTTGTTCAGGTGCCACTCATGAACCTTTCCTCCACGTCAGTCTCCTGCTTCTTTGTCTAGCCTGGATTCTGCTGCTGTCTGTGCCAGTGAGGAGCTGATGTCCAGATCTTCTCCTCTGCTCCATCTGCCCTCCACAGCTCTGAGACCCCAGGGCATGCATGACCTTTTGGGCAGAAGGTCCAGGGAGGTCCTACTGTCCCGCTTCCCCATCTGGCAAACGAGGGAGAAAAGCAGTCCCCTTTAAGGAGAGGGTTTGGCCAGGATGAATACCAGCCCCTTCCCAGAGCAGTGCCAGGGGCTGGGGGTGGCACAGGGGGAAGGTGGGTGAACAGAGCTGCTGTGACAGCTCCTCAGTTCCCAGCTCCTGCCAGGTGCTGAGCAGGCAGGTGGAGCTGCCTCCCATGTGCCATCTCACTTCCCATCCCCAGCACCACTGCAATCCCATCCTGAAAACTTGTCAGCTCTCCAGGAATGGACTTTACCAGGGCCTGGGAACCAAACACTGACCCCTGGCATTCCTGCCAAGGGAGCAGGCTGTGCTTGTGATGGCAGATATGTCCTTGTCACTGCTGTGGGGAGCTGAAATCAGCACTCTGACTAATTAGGAGGATTGAGGAAAAGCAGATGAGGGGATTAAAGAGAAATAAAATTGATGCTAGGAAATAGAAATGACAGTACCTGTCGGCTGGGACGAAGCGGGTGGGCTGAGGAGGAGGTTGATGTAGACAAGTGCTGATGGGTTTCACTCTGGAGCTGTTAGGAAAGAAAGGTGGTTTGGTATAGAGAGCTGCAGCTGCAGGGATGGTGCCTGTGCCAACACAAGCCTGGCACAGGCTGGGAGGTGTGTTAGCCCCAGTGGATTTGCACAGGGAGGGGGGCTGTGAGGGGGGACTTGCAGGGAGAGAGTCACAGGGAGCAAGAGGTGAGCAGAAACAAGAAATAGCTCATGAACGTTTGGTGCTTCAGCAAAGGAAGAGGGATGGGTGGGGGATATCTTGGAAGATGTCACCCACCCTCCACTTCAACACACCACGGTGCTGTTTCAAACCAGGAGCCCATTTTTCTTTATTATGTGGCTTTCTCCTTGGTTTACTGTTCCTAATGCTCTTTTCTTAGTGAAATCTCTCAGCCTGTTGTGATCCCCTGACTGCTCTGGGCAGGAGAAGGTGTGGGCTTGGGAGAGGACAAGGGACAACACAGAAAGTGCTGCGGGCCACCTTTCCTCCAGCAGACTGCTCACTGCAGCCTGGTCAGCCTGGCACAGAGCCCTGGGCAGGGACCTTGCTTGCACAGGGTGGAGGCAACAACAGGAGCACCCAGAGTGGTGGTTTGAGGGCCAAGAGAGTTTCAGTTTTAGCACTGCCAGTTGCTCTCTTCCTCCCCAGGTGGATGGCTTGCCTCTGCGGTTTGGGCTTCTCCTCTGTCACATGCTGACAGTGGCATTTCCCTCCTCTGTGGGCAAACTGGGAGGTTTAATCAACATTTGGGTGGTGACGTGAGGATGGGGAAGTTGTGTGCAGCTGCACCGTAGACACCTGGCCGGAACCGAACCCAAATTTTTATTTAAACAACATGACAATCCTTTAATGTTCTACCTTGAAAACTTTCCTCCAACTCCGCTTCTGTCTCTCACCATTGCCTTTCTGTCTCCCATTTTGTAGCCCTGCTGCTGGACATCATGATTGTGGCAGGTTTGCAGAAGCTGGCCAAGCGGAAGGGCCCGTACGACATCACCCCTGGCCTGCTGGACTACCTGACCATGGACACCTATGCCTTCCCCGCCGGGCACGCCAGCAGGGTGGCCATGCTCTCCAAGTTCTTCCTCAACCACCTGGTCCTGGCCATCCCCCTCCGCATCCTGCTGGTCCTCTGGGCCCTCTGTGTGGGCTTCTCCCGTGTCATGATCGGACGGCACCACATCACAGATGTCCTCTCTGGCTTTGTTTTTGGCTACTTGCAGTTCAGGCTGGTGGAGTTGATATGGATGTCTTCCAACACGTGTCAGATGTTGATATCCATCTGGTGAACGTGGAGGACTTGGAAACTAGAAGATACTTTGAGAGTTCCCCCTCCCAGTATTTTCTACGTGTTGTTTGTTGGAAGCAGTTGTAACTTCCATGAGTAGTGGTGTTTTTTAATGTCGCTCCCCCACCTTTATAAAGAAGTTTCTTGTAATGGATTGGGTATTAGCAATCAAGGGCCCTACCTGTGTTTTGGCCGTATTCTCAAGCTGTGTTTGGACAGCAGCCTAATTAAGCTTTACAGGTGAGAGAAATGAGCTCCATGTCTGCCTTCTTTAGGGGGTTCACATTGGCACCTTGATATGTCCTCAGGATGGGCAGTGCCTGAGAGCTTCCTGAGAACACATTCGTTAACTTTGGAGAGGATAAAGGATTTTGGCCACAGCACTTTTTTTTCTTTTTGTAAGCCCAGCAGTTGTGTCTTGTACAGAGTCAGGACACTGCTGGCACTTTACAGATAATAAATAATCATAAAAATCCTGCCCTGTTTGGTTCTTATCATGAGGTAAGGGAGAAAAACGAGCCCAGTGTGGCTTGGAGATACGCATTCAGCATGGAGCAGGTCCTGCAGTCTTGCTGCCCGAGGGGATGAAAACTTTTGCGTTGGGTGGGGTGGGCCTAGATGGGTGCTCAGGACATTGAAGGAAAATCTGTCCTGTGAGGGTGTGATGGAGCTTTTGGTTGGTAAGGGACACAGGATGCCCTGACGTGGTGCTGTTTCTTCCCATTATTGACAAGTGGCCTCCTTGAAGCCTGGTGGATCGTTATCCAGGTGATGGCCATGCTCAATTTGCTGTCTCTGAAACTGATCCCCCCTCACAACTGCCGTAAGAAAATCCCATATTTTGAACAGAATGTGCCAGTTCTCTGTGGTTCATCTGTCTCTAGAAGACAGTTTGATGTTTGGCAGGTGATGGGTACTATCAGGCATAGCTTCCTGGACTGGATGAATCCTGCAGAATGGAGGGATCCTGTCATTCCTGTCCTCCTGTGGGCCTCAAGTGAGCAAAACACACCTGGCTTGCAAGGCAAAGGAGGAGTCAGCTGGGTCCGTGCTGTCATCTCTCCCTGCACAATGGGAAACCTCTTCCTACAGGGGCTGGTGAGAAGAAGACACTCAGCTAATGACTGTTGCAAGCTGCTGACATTTGTTGCTCTTTGATGATTAATATGAAAAGAAGCTAAACAGAAAATCTATCCCTGGCATGCGTCTCCAGCTGGGATGTCAGCACAGAGCCCCGGGAGCTGCTGGCTTTCTGCTCTGCCAGCTCCGAGGCTGGAGCAGGAGCGTGGAGGGGGCCACCAATGTCCTCTTACAAGCCTCCCACGGAGCTCACAGATGAGCTGTCCCCTGGGAAGGGTTGTCACTGAGTGTGTTGAGGAAAGGGGAGAGCTCAGGGTTGTCCCTGGAGGCTGGTGCAGCAGCAGGCAGAGCAGCGGGGGTGGCAAGTGCTGTCCTGCTTCCCTCCTGCTGCTGCATGAGGGAGCGGGGATGTGCTGCCCTCCCATCAGGGCTTTCCTTGCCAGCCTCCTTCTCCTGCAAAGATTTCTGTGAAGAAGTGAGCCGTGGTGCTTTTTCTTCCTTCCAGGCATTATTACATGCAGAGTTTATCCTCAGCCCTAGCATGGATGGAGCACTTTCTGAGCTCTGATTGGGGTGATGCAGCAATGTGTAGCTGGAGGTGACAGGTCCCTGAAGGGGCAGGGGATGCCTTTTCCCCCATGGCTTTGTGGGAAACTCTCACTTTTTAGCTCCAGGATTTACTGAACCTTTGCAAACAGACTGGATGATTCTACAGTCATGTCACCAGGTCTGGGTTTCCTTGCACTTGTGTTGTCTTCTCCTGGTATATGCAGGGTGGCAGAATGACTTTGTAGGAGTTGCTCCCGATCTTTGCTGGTGTAATCAGGAGAGCGTGGCCTGGAGAAGCTGCCACAGTGGGTTAGATCAGCTGAGCTGGTCTCATCCCAGAACATGGTTGCAAAGCAAGGCAGGAGAGCAGGGGAGGTGAGCTGGGGCGATTCCTGCGGGTGACTTGGCATTCACAGCCCAGAGCTTTCTCTCACATAGAGTTTCTCCAGGGAGTCTTCCCCTTCAACCCCCCTGCAACCTGTGCCCCTTCTCTCCCACAGCACTTCAGTGCCCAGAGCAGCTGAAGGGAAGGTTTTGGGAGACCCTCCACAAGGTGAGTGTGGATTTGGCCACAGAAGCACGGAGAGGCCTGGGAAAGCCTTGCCTCAGTCGTGGCTGCCCTCCCAGCAAGCCAAGATATTCCTGATCCCTCTCTCCCTGCTGAAGGTACAGCACAGAAGCAACCAGCATCGCTGTGCAGAAAAGCAGCTTCTGTCTCTATAGCAACAGCAAGGGATGGTGGGTGCAGTGTCCCCCGTCCCCATGAGCTGGAGCAGGACACTGGGGCTGCTCTGTGCAGATGCTCACCGTGGCAGTGTGGGGACACAAAAGGTTTGAGCTCCTTCAGGATTGTCCAGGAATGGGAGTGCTTTGCCTGAACCTTCAGATCCCCAAATTCAGGTTCAGCCTGTGAGGCTCGGGAGGAGGAGTGGTCCTTCCAAGCCAAGACCTGTCCAGCCAGAAGGAATGAAGAAGTCCTGACCATGGCATCTTCTGCCTTTCAGTTCGTTTAACTCATTAATTAAGAAAATGGCCAGGAGGAGGCAAGTGCAGTGAGTGGGCTGGAGACTGCTGCCATCAGCACTCCATGGTGCCACTGAGAGAGTCCCAGGCTGCTGTAATGACGATTTCGTGTGTGATCCTGCAGGGGACAGTGAAAGGCCCCTCCTCCCCTCACTCTAATGCTGATGATGCTTGGCAGCAAAAAGAGATTTTAATTTATTACATAAAAAAAAAAGGGTGCCAGGGCCAGGGCAAGTAGCAAATCTGGATTATATCTTTGGCCCTATGTGGCAATCACGCCTGGGGTGTTTAGTTCTTCTCAACCTAAGCTGGTGTTTTTTTTCCTGTCAAGCTGTTTTGTACATTTGTGGCTGGGGCTGTGCTGAAATGAAGGCGGGACAAATCCTTTCCCACATCAGGGCTGTGCTGCCCTCCCTGCCATGGCAGGGTCCTCCCTGTCTGTGTCCTTCCCAGGATGAGGCAGCTGAAGCGGGGGAAGGTGTGGGAGATGGCTGGAGGGTGGGTTGGCAGATTTTAGGATTGAGGGGTAAATTAGAAAAGCTGTTACACAAGGTCTCCCTGCAGTAGCACAGGTGTGGCTCTAGTTCACCCCAGGCTGGGTTTTCTTGGGCAAACACACTCCTTTTATTCAGTCAGGATGTTTCTGAGGGGGGTAAAGGGACCCATGGGTTTATTTGGCTCCCAGGAGCTCAGTGCAGCAGCCCCAGCTCCTGTCGCAGCCCTGACACTGCTCCCTGCAGCACCAAGCCACACAGGATGACCCTGGCAGCCACAAACTCACTTTTGGAGTTCTAAGGTTTCATTCCAATTAGGGGGAATCACCTGCATGGTTTTCAGTTAAGATTTTTAATTAAAGTTATAATTAACCATGTCATTTCCAGGCTAAAATTTAATATATTGGGCAAGGCCTGAGGAAATGGGACGGTGTCTCTCCTTCACACACATACATTCCAGAGGGTGCTGCACACAAAAGATACATGAACACAGATGATGTCTTTTATGTGGTTTTGGTCACCTGAACTAGAGATGTGGCGACCCGAGTGCCTGGCTGGTGTGCCAGGTCTGAACACTGTGCCTGATTTAGGGGTGATGCTGGGGCTCTGCCCCCCCAGACAGGCAGGGATGGGGTTGTTTCATTCCGTGCCTGCTGGGACTCACAGCAGCAAAGATCTCCGTGCTCGCTCGTTCCCCAGGATGCAGGAGTCAAAGCGGATTAAAGGTCCCTCGGCTGATCACATTTATTTCATTATTTGAGTGAAATCCCTTGTAAATACTGCCTCCCTCCCTTTTCTTTTTATAAAAATAGAAAGCACGAAAGAATTGGAGATTTAGGAAAAGTTAATCACAGGAGTCGCTTGAAATCCATTAACCTCACACAGCCTGAGCGAGGCTGATCCGTGCCCAAACCCTGCTGCAGTGGGGAGATGCTGAATGGCCCAGGAAGGGGGGGGAAGGCCCAACCCTGCCAAAGAAGAGCTTTCCCTGGAAAATACCTGGTTCTTAGCAGGCTGGGTGGTATTACAGCCTTTGTTCACCGTCTGGCCATGATGAAATGCTAATTGCAGCATTGGAACAAATTGGCTCAAGCTCCCAGGAGGCTCCAGAGCTCTGGGTGAGTGGGATCACGTGTGGGAGCCCTGCAGCAGATGCTGCTGTCCAGCCTGTGGCCTCAGGGCCATTGGAAATGCCAGGGCTCTTCACTTTACCTTGTGGTTCTCTAAGCCTCTCTAGAGGATGGGACCTGGGCTTTGCACAGGGATCTCTCCCAGTTTTTCTAATGAATTTCAAACAGGTGCAGCTGGTTCACACTCACCAGAAACTGCCCTGAGTCCCCAGCCCTCCAATATCGCCACGCCCTTGGGACTCTCTCTGACATCCTCTCTTCTCCCAAAAACAGCAGTTTTGTGCAAGACCATCAGTGCTGATAAGCCAGACCTGCAGAAATTAATTAAATGAAAAGCAATGGGAACAGAAGCTGAGAGCTAAAATGATGGATGTTCATGAAACACTTGCCCAGAGCCCAAAGTGCTTTGGGCATTCAGTGATGTTTGCTTCCAGCCAAGGAGCTGTGCAATAGTTAAACACATTCAATGCAGTGGTGATTAAGGAATCAGCGTGTGGTATCTGAGTGTGGGTCCAGAGCTGGTGCCTTCTCTCCATTGGGATTTGGACCTTGGAGCTGCCAGCAATGGTTTGTCATGGATTGCTTCTCCTGGCTGTGAGGGGCTTTATTTCCTTTAAATCCTAACCCTTGAGTTGAGTATTAATAGCACGATAATGCATCGCTTTTGTGTCCAGCACAAGCCAGGGTTTATATAAAACACGGATTAATGGGAATCAGCAAAATACAGGAGCATGTGGAGGGATGCCATGAGGATGCCTTGGAAGGGGAGGCAGGAGGGAAGTGGCAGGTCCAGAGGGTAGAGAAGGTGGCTGGGTGGGTTCAGAGCACTTCCTGGCAGGATTTGCTCCAGTAATTGTTCTGCAGCCCCCAATTCAGGCCATTTCCTGAACCAGCTGTCTGTGACCAGGGGTCTTTGTCCCTGGGTGATAACAAGAAGGTAGAAAGGGGTCTGGGAATTTGAGTGGAAATGGCTGCATTTTATTTTATTTTATTTATTTTATTTTATTTTATTTTATTTTATTTTATTTTATTTTATTTTATTT
>JAHLSL010000016.1:5778018-5823851 GCA_025920805.1 Petroica traversi
GCCGCAAAGGCAGGTTGTTTTTCTTCGTCGTCTGGAGTGTGACACAAAGATATTTTTGTCGCGCCGTGCGTGTGTGTGTGTGTGTGTCTCAGCAAAACAAGGGGGGGTGGCATCCAGAAGGCTCGGCCGGTTTGTTATTGTGCGGGGAGCTACAAAAGGGCCGCTGAGGCCGAAATGCGGCTGGGGCGGGGGGAGCGAGCATGGAGTTTGTGCGCTGGGCGAGCTCGTTCGGTGGGTTTGGAAAGATGTTTCAGGTTGGTGGTTTTTTTGTGGGTTTTTTTTGGTTTTTTCTTTTGTTCAAGGAGGAGTTTCTCATCTGTGTGTGGGAGCAGCTGTGCTGCAAGCTGGGGAAGCCCTAATGCGGGTCCTGGGACACGTGCTGAGCATCTTCTCTGGGGGGTGGTTTTAGTCGTGTTGGTTGTGAATTTGGAGGTTTTTTTCTTTAAAAAAACTCCCTGATCTCCAAAGTGAAAGCTGCTGTAAGGGTTTTAAGTGAGCTGGGTACTGTGGGGTTTGTTAGGAAAGTTGTTTTGTTTGGTTTCTGTCTTCTGGTTGTGCAAAGGGTGAGATACACATGGAGTATCTGCTCATCAGATTTTGTATATTGATGCTACTGGTGTTTGAGGTGATGAGGTACAATAAACATAAACGTTTAGGAATTCAGTAGTTTTGTTTCTTTCTAGGAACCAAGTATCAAGTGAAAGCACATTGCAGTGTCTGCATCATCTCCTAGGGGGGAAGGCATCCCACCCCTTCCAGCACCGAGTCCAGGTTTATAGTGGAAGTTTTGGTTCTGTTAAGCCTTGTCCTACAGATTCACTGGAGACCTTCAGTGGAAAGGGCTCTTCCATGGTGGATAAATAGCTGGTCCCTGTCTTGGAGAGCTGAAGTTAGGAGAATCAGCTCTTTTTGAGTAGGTTTCCCAGACAGAAACTGGCCAGGATATTCCTTTTGTACCTGCATTTTCCATGTTCAGTGGTCACTGGGGTAGTGAAACCCCAGTGTTCCAAAAACCAGTGTTCTGAGCCAGAGACTGGGGAGTAAAGTCACCTGGAAGAGGTAGGAAGGGAGGCTAAGGCCATATTCTGAAAGTGGAAATTTCAAAAGAGGATGGAAAGTGATGATTTCAGGCTGATTTGTGACTGAAAATATGAAATAGTTACATGCATGTTTCCCCTCCAAATGAAGCATTGTAAATTAGCCAAGGTTTTATCAGGAGCTCATCTGTGGTCCATGAGATCTTTGTGGCCTGGTCATGGGAAATGCTGCTTCTTTTGGGTCTCTGTCTGAAGAAGTTCTTTTTAGTTAGCAGAGTATTTTGGGCTTACAATAAACAGCACCTCCCCCATAATGTTTTTCTTGTTAAAATGTAAAAGTTCAGATAAAAATCTTACTCAGAAAAATTGCAGATACTGTTTGGAGTTGCTGCTTTGTTTTCCTGCAAGCCAGTGTGAGTACATCTGTTAGCTGTATTTTGATTTTGTGCTTAGTTTGTTAAGTGCCTTGAGTACAAGTTGATTCCTTTTTTTTTGTTCATTAGTCTGATCTGCTTTTCTGCATGGTTGAGTAAACTAGGTGTCACACATTTGAGGATGCTTTCAGCACTCTTTACTGTTAAGACAAATTTTTACATGATTTGACAGATACCCTTCTTAAAAAAAAAAAAAGATAAATTAAACCACGTGTTTGGTATGGGTTTCCAAATATGTCATTATATAGTGGCTTGGTGCCTCGTTTTTTCTAAATTCGGGGAAATTTTCTTTGGTCTTGCAGTGCATTTTTTGGATGCATTCTGAGCTTTTTTTCTTTTTTTTCTGTGTGCATGAGAGCTTAAAAGGGCAGCTCAGCCAGCTGGCTGAAACTGGAAAAGTGAGTAAATAGTCCATAAAGATGCTGGAAGGGACATGCAGGGCTTAAAAGTATGTTTGTTACAATAAGTGAGTAATACCCCTAAATATTTTGTATTAAAATTATTTCACTTCAGAGTGCCATCTTAATAAAACCTTTTAATGAAGCTTTGTGTAAAGCCTGACTTCAAAGGCTGATTTATTTGAACAACCTCCTAAAGGTGGTGGTGGCATTAGAGGCTGTGTTTGTGGTACCTGAGTGATGGTACAGGACAGACAAACCCTCGGTGCCCGTGTGTGACCTCCGTGTCCTGCTGGGGTCACACCTGAGGTGTGAGTGGGGAAAACAAGGACCCTGAGCTGTGCAGGGCAGCCTGGGAGAGGATCCATTACAGAATTACCTGCCTGTTCAGGAGTGCTGCTTGCTCAAGGCCTTCCTTGTGCTCACCTGAGTAATTGAAAGTATTTAAGGGCGGGCCAGGCTAGGTTTAAGTGCTGCTGAAAATAATAGTAAACCTTTTGTATTTTTTTTTTTAATGATGGTAGCCTACAAAGAGCTTTTGCTCTAGTGATATTCCCACTTAAAATTCTGTATTTTCATGTTGGAGGAATAGAAGCAGTATGAGCAGCAGAAACTTAGTGATACAGGATGGTAACTTTAGGAGAGGGAGAGGGTTTATGCCAAGGGCTGGACTTCTCTGGTTCCCTGTTTCTTTTTACTACATTCCTCATTTATTCTGCAACTTGGCACTGAGCTGTTGTCTCAGTATCAGACCTTGCTCTTAAGCTGATCCTGCCTTGTAAGTGGGTTTTGTTTTTCATGTCTCACTGACTCATTCTCCTAATAGTTCGATAATTTCACAGCTCCTTATCGCTAATTTCTCATTTGGAGCAGAAGAAATAGAACGATGGTTCTGTCAGGTATCAGGCAATGAGGTGAGAGCACAGACAACAGGTAAAGGCTGGGGAGCTGCTCCTCTCTCCATCACAGAATAGCATTTCTAACTTCTGAAATTAAGTGACTTCCTTACCAAAGGGAAAGCATCCTCTGAGGGTGAGTTTTGCACACATCTGGGTGATTAAAGAGTTTTTCCTTCCCCCACAAGGATAAAATGGGGCTAATGCAGGTTATTGTGTTATATTCAGCCTCACTGAAACACAGCTTAGGCTCATGTTCTGTTAGTAACTTGTAGTAGAATTCAGGATATTCCCTGCATGTGCATGTACTTCTTGTGCAAAAGTAACAGAGCATTTGGAGCTTGTGAGTTGTTTATTTCAGAGCAAAGCTGTTCAGATACGTATAGATGTTAAATCCTGATCTGTTTTTTTATCAGGAAGCATTTGGATAATAACTGCAGTGCACTGGAGGCTCCTTTGGTAGCTCTGTGTTGTTCTGTAATTCCCTGTGGCATTGGTTGGCTGTGAAGCTGTTTGACCTGCCATGCTGTGGGGGTGTGGGGACAGAAGGTGTTCAGAGGTGTATATGCAGTTCTGCAGGGGATTATTTAACTTGCAGCCAAAATACAATGTCTGTATTTTGATTCCAACATATTTTCAGGAAAGTGTTGGTAGTCTGGAAGGGATGGAAGTGAGGGATGAGCTCACTGTTCCTTCTTTAAGAGACTGCAGGTATTAATTTGTGGGGGGCTGATGAAAAGTCATACCTTGGGTGAAAGGAGAGAGGTAATGACCAGGTTCGAAATGGGCAGCTGAACCAGGCTTAAGTGTGAAGAAATAACCAGGAAGAAAGTGAGGACCTGCTAAGAACCCTCTAGGATCTGACCAAGAGGTCCACTCTGTTGGACAGTAGTATCTCATATGTCTGCCAGGCTTCAAATAATTGTTTGGAGCATCCTCAGTAGCCTTTGGATTTTAGGTGGGTAGCATTTAGGAGGAGTAAACCACTGAGTATTTGTGCAGTTAGCACCCATTTGGAAGAGATTTAGTGGAGGAACACTTCCCAGGTAGCCATTGAGACATTTAGATGGGATTTGTAGTGATTCCAAGGAGTGAATAGAGACAGATTTCAAGAGCTTGCACTGGGACTTTGCCACCCCCAGGCACTTACTGTGTGGGAATATAGTGATTTTTTGGGAAGAGTTCTGCTGCGGGTTCTTCAGCTCTTCCTACCTGTATGTGGGCCGGGAGGCTGCACAAAAGCCTCGAGTGATCTTGTTCAGAGTTGGGAGTGGGCTGTGAAGCAGGCAGGGTAGTAGGGACATGCTCAAGAGGTGCTCCTTCTTTGGCTACAATAATAACTATGGTTTTATCTTTAATTGAAATAACCAGGCTTCAAAAACCATCATTCAGAAGCAGTTTAATGTGATCTTGAGTATTATTATGGTGTTAGTGTTCTGCATCTGAGCTAAGTGTTGCCTCTAAAGATGCCTGTGATCCTATTGCAGTGAAAGCAGTGTATGGGGTGGTTTATTTAGAAGGTGTTTGCAGCATTCCCCATCCCAGCATGCAAAGACCTGCTCCTCCCAGAACTCCTCTGGAGCAGGGCTTCATGCTGCTGCAGGCCCCACAGCATCAAGCAGGCAGTGTGATTCAGGGAGTGGTTTTCAGCCCCAGAAAGTGGGAGATGAAGGCTCTATTTCTTGCTTTGCCACTTAGCATTGTTGCGGAGTTCTGCTGTGTCCTTTTCCTATACGGAAAATAGAAGTGATGATGCTTACACACCTTGTCAGTTATGCACTGCAAATATCTATGTAAATTAAAGCATCTGTGAAATGTGTTCGCTTCCTGTCTGGCTCGGTGTAGTCCAGATGTCCTGGGCATAGTCCGAGTTGCTTAGCTCTCCAGAAAAGCTAAAGCTTCCTAAAGATGTCTAAAGCCACTTTCTTCAGAGTATGAAGTCACAACACATGTAAGGTGCTTTCTTACCACTTTGTGCCTCTGTCCCTTTCCCATCACATTCCTGTTAACATCTTTGGCACTCATTTGTAGTGCAAATAGCTGCCATGAATAGGCTTCCTGTAAGGAGAATTGCTGTGCAATGCTGCATTGCCCTGGTGTGTTCAGATCGGGGAACCTGGAGGAAGACTTCCTTGGAAGCTTCAGCCTCTGCAGTGTTTATGAACTGCAGGCTTGTCCGGGCTGCGTGCTGTCTTATTAATGGCTTGAACCAGCAGCATCAGTCTCGATGGCTGTGGGAATTGGGAGAAATCTGATAGAGTAAAAGCTATTCAGCTCTTGCCAGGGCAGCAGGTACCTGCCAGGGGAGCTTCCAGCAGTGCCTTGGGGAGGAAGAATGCAAGAGGGATCTGCTCAGCACAGGTGTAAAGGCTTATGCAGCGAGGGATTTATATTTGCTGCCTGCTGATCAATAACATTGTGTTTTGTCTCTTCATAAAGAAAACCTTCTGTGTATAACCTGAGTGGGAGCTGGGGCCCTGAAGTCAGCAGACAACTTAAGAGAGTGGAGAGGTGTTACCAAAGTCCAGATTTTGTTGTGAGGCTCATGAGGCACAGGGTAAACATCCACATCCCCATTCCAATGTGATCCTTCCTGAGACTGCAGAGAAAACAGAGCAGCTTACTCAACAGCTGATGGCATTTGTGTGGAAAGAGCTGTTTCTGTTCCTGAGAAAGGGACTAACTGTTAACCCAAAGGACTGCCAGCTTTCCTCTGATTTCATCTCTTGGAGCTGTGACATCTCTGCTTTTCACTCTGCTTTTTTGCAATAAAATTCATGTTCACTGCTGAGAGATGAAATAAGTTGCTGAGCTTGGGACCTGGTGTAGTATTTGTGAAATGTTTGACAGAGGAGCATTCTCCAATGGCCAGTGGTGGCCTTGGATGGGTAGTGCTCTCCAAGATAAATTGTGCCAAATGGTTTGGAGCCTTATGTTTGGGTTCTGGCACTGGCAGCACAGGTGTTTCACCTATGCTGCTCTTGCTGTGTCTCACCTGGCTATATGGGTATCATGGCTGTGATGACTTCTAAAAGTCTGTGTAGGCAGAAGTATCAGGACTAAGGGATTCACAACCTTAGCGTGCAGTGGTGTTTATTTTTAGTGATGGAAGCATCTTTGCTTTCACCTGTCAGACCTAAGGTGTGGTGCAGTGCCTGAGACCAGTTTGTGCTTGTGTGGTGTCTCCTGCACTTGTGGGCTCCTCAGGAGCAGTAGGCAGGATTGGGTCCACCTTCTGTGCCACTGGACAGCCTGGAAGGAGTGTTCTGAAATGGCAGGTGATTCCACTGTGCATTTCCTGCTCATTTGATTCTTCTTCAGAAATTACTTCTTTGTGATGAGGAGCTGTGTTTTCTCTGAGGGTCTTGGCACACAGGTTTGGGTGGCTGGAGCAGGCACCTGAATTCTGGGGCTTCTTGCAGTCTGCAGTCTTAGCTGAGCAAACTCTTTCTCTGCCTTGGACTGATAGTGCCAGCCCTGTTACCCATCAGGAGATCCCCCCCCAGATACTCACAGTCTGTTATTGTTGCTCAGATACCTAAATGCCCAATTTACCTTACAGTTCGACTGAATGTTGCCAGGAGCTCTCTGAGCAAGGTTTGCCAATAGAGAATTATGCCAGGTATTTCTTTTGTATTTGGATTTAAATTGCTTGCTCCTTGTTTTGGTGCTGAGGGAATGGGATGTTGTATCTGTGTGTTCCCCCTGGACACGAGATCTCAGAGGAACCTGAGCAGGGCAGAGTGAAAGGCAGAATCTGTGTTGGAGTCTGGGGGTCATGTGTTTCAACTCTGACCCTTGGTTGTAGGGGAGCCAGAGTGAGAGAACAACTCTAAGGGTAAAGATCTGCACTTGAATATGGCGTTGTTGGGCAGGCAGCTCATGGAGATCACGAGGTCACTTCCCTTTCCTCTTGTACCAGAGGGGTTTGGATCTGGATCTGTTGAGGCCACAGGTGATTCTTGCTAACTGAGCTGCTTTGTCCTCCCAGGGTTTTGCCTCTGAAATATATGACAGCAAAGAAACAGGCTCTTTACTTCAATTTATGCTGAGCCTTGTTTGCTGTAACACCTTCATGGCCTGGATAACAGGGTAAGGAGTGTAATGCTGGTAGCTGGTGCCTCCAGGCTGTTGCACATGAGACACCTTCCTGCTTCCCTGCAGGGTATGAAAGCCCTGCAGCACTTCCTCTTGGGTTGGAGATAAGGTTAAACCTTCCTGACAGGCTGGCAGCAGTGGGTCAGTTCCTTCTCTGCAGCACGGCGGGGCAGATGGGTGAAACTGGCTGTTGTTAACAGACACTCCTGTCAAGGAAAGAATAACTGCACACCTTGAGTTTCTGTTGCTTGAGAAAGGGGGAGTTTGATGAGCACAGGATCTCGTAAGTACTTTCTGTGGGCTGTGGACCAGCCTTCTGACTGGTTTTTTTTTTCTCTGTGCCATAGCCTTGCATACTCAGGATGAACTATTTCTTTGTTTGCATCCTCAATTACTGGAGGTCAGGGCTCCTTTCCAGGGTGTGGTATTGTCTGTCCAGCCCGCACAGAAAGGACCACAGAACTCGTTAATGTTTTTGTGTAAATACAATTGAGCTATTCTCCAGACTCCAGTCTGCTTTATCTGTCTTACAGTGAGTTACGATTCCAGCCTCTCTGGCTGCCTTTGCTTGCCTGCCTTCCCAGCACTGGAAAAGCTGTGTAGCAGAGAGGTGAAACTTCATTTTTTTTAAGGCCAAACCTGACATTACAGAGACCTGTTTTCTCTAGAATGTCCAGTGATTCACTGACAATAGTTGTGATTCCCAACCTGTTGGTACATTTAGGAGAGGGGACAGCAGATGAGCTTGGTGAAGGCAGGACTGAGAAAATGGGTCAAGTCATCTGACAGGACCTACCCTTTCTCTCCCCCCTGCCTGTTGTCATATTTTACCCTTGTCTGTAGAGCTCCACAATGTGAAGTTAGTGATAAATCCACTGTCCAGAAGACTCTGCCTCTCTTCTTCATAGTCCTGCTCCACATTTCAAATCCCAGAAGACTTAGAGGTCTGAGGATGGGGTTGGGCAGCAGGCAAGTCCTCTGGCAGACAACTTCCTACAGTATTGTTTGGCTAACAGTGTACCTCCCCAATAAATCATGGTAGATCTGATCCTGCTCTCCCATTCCCTGAGCCAAGGAGATGGAGAGAAGCTGGAATTGTGCAGCATTGAAAGAACTGGGACCACCAAATATGCCTATTGAGCTAAGCAAGGAGGGTCCCTCTTGTGAATCAGGAGCTCAGTGATGGGGGTGTGTTATCTCTTCTCTGCACTGCAGACTCCTGACTTGTTTCTCCCTGTCTGGCAGGATTTGGTGCCATTTTCTGGCACTGTTTGGTGTCACATCCAGATCTTGGCAGGGCCTTTTTCAGGTGTACCAGCAAATCTTGGCATCTCCCTCTGGAAGTAATGCAGCAGAATGACAGTGAGAGGTTTTTTTTGTGACTTAGACTCTTCCTACAGCCTCTGCCCGCTGCACAGCTCTTCTGCATTGATCCCATTGACTTTGTACTTGGATGCTGATATTCTCCTGTTGCTCCCTGCCTTACTAAGCAATCTCTGCTGGGAGCTGAGTGCTCATCTGGTCCTTTCCTTGCTAGGCTCGTGGTCCAAACAGGGCTTCTGCAGGGTATAAGTGCATCTGACAGCAAGTCCCTGGGCAGGTGATCACAGTGTCTCACCAAAGCCATCCCAAGGGCAGCCAGTGGTGTCTTTCATCGCTGAGACAGGTGGTGAGTGTTTCACAAATGGGGGTTCTTGGTGGGACATGTTCCAGAAGTAGTGGTATCTCTGTGTTGACAGATAAATGGTTAGCTATGGAAGTACCAGTAAAATTGACCTGTGTGTGTATTTAAAGAAGAGTGAACATCTCCTGTAAAACTATACTGTGTTTTTCAAAAGGTCTCACATTGCTGGTAACATTAGGAATCACAATGTATTTCAGTTTAAAATAACTCCAGACACTTTTCCCTTCTGAAAGTACTGTTTAGCTTTTCCAACCTGTGAGTTTTGTATGATTTGTATCAAATTACATGCCAGAAATCTTCCTGCTTGCAGAGAAAAGCCTTTTCATTGTTAATCTCTGTCCTGTTGCTTTGTTTTGTGTTGGTGACTGCTGCTTTGAAGTGTGCAAGGAGTGAAGGTCTGCAGTAGTCAGGACTGTGCTCAGTGTAGAGCTCCATGGTGTGTGAGTAGCTGAAGTGATTCCTTCTAGTATGTGTGTTACCTTTCATAAATCTGTTTGCCCTGCTCAGCTAAGGCTGGCTGACTTCCAGGTACTCAAGCTCCATTGAAGTCTTGTGAATAAAACACCAGCAGCCCAGCCTCCTGCATACATAGATTTGCAAAGAGCTTTGCAGACAATCCTGTTTGTCAGGAGTCTTTCCATTTGGCTGTTTGCAGCTCAGGGATTTCCAGTTGTTACCAGTGCTAGTAACTCAAGGTTTTCACATGGCTTCTTTTTGCAGGACAGGCTCAGTAGATGCCTGCTGTAGCTTCAAGATTTGTATGTTGTAAGTCTAATGTCTTAAAGACATAAAAATGCCACCGTTGCATTCTGAATTAGAATTTACCCCTTGAAAAGGCAGTTAGACAGGGTCAGTATCCAAAAATTTGAGGGCAATATGATGTGGACATTAGTATGCCTCTCCCCAAGTGCTTCTGGTGCAGTTATTTGTATCCTGGGATCTCTAATGGAACTGGTCATACTGCAGTATTTTTTGATTGCTCAGACACTCAGTGTTTTGCTGTCTGGTGCTGTCCCTGGATGTAGTAGGAGACATTGCAAGTCCTGAGAATGGGAAGAGCTGCACTCCGTGATGAAACTGATAGCAAACCTTCCCCCACAGACCTCTATAAAGCCAGAGAGAAACCTTGCAGAAGTGCTGGTGATTGATTTTTTTATGATTTCGCTGTAACAGGGGATATTGCTTTCTTCAGGGTCAGCTGTCGGGCACGGGAATCCTGAGCACAGGTCAGAGGCTCTGCCGAGGCTGTCAGTTTTCACTTGTCAGCATCAGCATGTGTCTTCTGGTTCCAGCTCTGCTCATAATGAGCGTGCAGGCTGGCAGTTCAGTTCTAAATGAACCACGATTTTTATCAGAAATGACTTTGCTCTTCAAGACTAGAAGGCCTTTATGATCCCTGCCTGGATTCCCTGCTTAACTGTCTGATGAGAAGATAGTCCAGTATTGTGCCAGCTTTGGGAGGCTCTGTGGCCCCTTTGAAGTGCTGTGGGTGAGCTGGGTGCTGAGTGATATCCTTAACTGATCCACCCTTGGAGTGGCTGGGATCTGCAGCTGGCAGGAGGGACAGGCAGCAAGGTCCTGCCAGCCCGACAGCTCTGAGCCAGCTCATTGCTGCTGCAGCCTCTGGGCAGAGTGACTATGGAAATTGCTTCACCTCTCCATGGTCGTGTCTTCCACTTTGGAGCATGCACATAACACACGAACAAAGCAGTGTTTCATGTCTTCAGAGCATTGAAGGAGTTGAAAGTAAATTTCGTTTATCCAGGCAGCAGTTTTGTGTGTCCCAGAAAGTTTGACAAGGGGCTTTATCCCGACATGTCCCTGCCTCCTCTGCTGTGAAGTGGTTGTTTATTTTTCCTGCATCCTTTTAATGATACAAGATGCAATCAAGAGGCAGCTGAGACCCGGTTACATAACTGTTGTCAGGGTTTCTGTTTGGCAGCATTGCCCTGTGTGCTGTTTGCACACTGACTTTCAGGAACTTGGGGCTTTTCTGTTAACTAGATAACTCCTGAACCTGATCTGGTAGGTGGTTTGTTGTTGTTGGGTTATTTTTAAACACCTTCTAATTTAGTCTGGTTTGAGCTTTCTGAACTTCAAAGTGGATTTTACTGCTTTTATTGTGAACTTGGTACAGGGTTGACATGGTGTGGATAGGCCCTGAGCCAAGCTCCTTCTGCAAGGCTCAATATACCTGTAAAAGCAGGTGGCTGTGCCCTTGCCAGCACAGCATCCTCTGCTCTTTGTTCTGCTCTAGGGCTCCCCACAACTCTGCCCCTTCAAAAAGCTCATTGTTCTCAGTCCAACTTGTGCTTTCCTGCCAAGTTTATGCTAATCAGTGTGTTTCCTCCCTCTCTTTTATGTCTGTCCTACTAATAAAATACAGTGCAAATGGGTAAGTGAGGGAGGAGCTGTTGTTTTCTTTGGCACATGGTGGCCATCTGAGCAAAGATGAACCAGACTGGAGCCAAAGATCTGTTTGCTGCTCTGCAGGAAAAAGTGCCTCAAGACTGCCAGCCAGCTCTGTTGCTGCTGCTGCAGCCCCGTGTGGTGGTCCAGCAGAAATGCTGTGAGGGGCTTCTTGGGGAGCCCCGTGTTTTTCCTGATCCTCCCGTGAATGCTGTTGTTGAGTGACAAAAAACACTTTTCCTTCTCTCTCCCTGGCCTCCTAGCACAGAGTCTATAGCTTCTTGCTCCTGACAGGCCTGATTTAAATCCTGCAGTGCAAGAACAAATGCTGTGTGATGCCAGGCTTATTGGGCAGACACCTGGCCCTGGCAGCAGCCTTTAGATGGGCTTTACTGCCAGTTGCAGTTGTCACTGCACTCCCAGCCTGGCTCTATCCAGCATGTTCACAGTCTGTGCTATAATTTGTACATGATGTGTGATGGACTAATCCTCTTACCTGCAAATCGTGTTTGATAAGGCATTGCTGATGGGAATTGTAGCCTTTGGTCAGATAGTTTCTTTCAGAAAGAGTGATTGCTGTCTCTGTTGGAAAAAGGCTTTCAGCTGGGTGGGTTTCAGAAAGTGTGAGGTGTGGGAAGATCCAAGATATATGTATATGTGTGTATATATATACACACACACACATGTATATAGTGTTTTGTTACTCCAAACACAGAGTTGAAACCCTAGAACAGGACCTAGCAGATGGTAAAATGAAACTGCCAGCAGTTTTGGGCTTGAAGTAGAGGCTTTACTACAAGAAATCTGGAAATCTAAATTATGTGCGAAAAGGTTAGATGAAGCTCCTAGATTTGAGAAAATTTAGAACAGAATGATGCTTTAAAAAAATGAAAGATAGATCCATTGGAAGTAAGCAAAGTGTCTTTTCTGACATAAAAGTTGATGTACAATGTGTGCATTGCCCATGTTTCAACTTTGTCCCAGGTTCCAAGAGCCAAGAAGTCAAAGTAGGGAGACTGCCTGCATGATGGGTGTTAATCACAGCATGTTGTGCTAGCAAAGATAAGATTGAAAAATTTCCAAGCCACATCCGTTGTGAAAAGTATATTTCAAGCAAAAAATTATGTTTCAGGTGGCAGCAAGAGAGGACTGTAATTTTTTGGTAATGTGTTTGGAGAATTCATAGTAGAACAGCTGAACTCACAGGCTCAAGAATCTTAATCTGGTATAGTTGAACAGGGTTTTTTGACTCCTTAACTCTCTTTCATGACCAGCTGATGGTAAAAGGGAATTTCTCCAAATTTCTGTTGCCTTCCAGTGATGTTGTCAAAGCATTAATTGCTGGTATAACTGTGGTCAGTGTGGAACCATAATCTAAACATCATGAACCCGGCTGCCAGTGCTTCAGGGGAAATGCAGTGATAAATTCCAGTGTGGTATAAGAAACAAAGATACACGGCTTTTCTGGCATTTATATTTAGGAATCCTAGTGTTTAGCTGCTTATTGTAAGCCTTACGCTTTTAAAGCAAGGACTTGTTGACCCCCCGCTCTTGTGTTCTCCTGCTTAAAGAGTCTCACTTCTTTCACCACTGAAGTGTCAGAAAAAAAGATGCTGTGAGAGGTGTGTTCCTGCAGTTCTTTTCATTCAGTTTGTGAATCTTAAAGCCCAAAAGCTTCTTGTGACTAAAGAGGAGGGAGTTAAAACCTTGTAACTTGATGTGTGTGCTCACTGAGTATGTTCAGTTCTTCCTGTTGTGTGTGCTCTGTGTTTTGCATGTCCTGGGCTGAATAATCCTTTTGATAGGGTTTTCCTGGTTCTCTTCCATTAAAGGCAGATCGGGAGCGGCGCAGAGAAATTTCCTTACTAGATGACATTTCATCGCAATGTCCGATCGTTTGGGGCAAATAACCAAGGGAAAGGATGGGAAAAGCAAGTACTCGACTCTCAGCCTGTTTGATAAGTATAAAGGAAAGTCAATAGAAGCTATCAGAACTACAGGTAAGAAACACCTCCAGAAAGCTCCTTTTGATTTCTTTCAGCAGTATTGGTGCAGGGCTCATTCAGGATGCTTGTGGGACTCAGCTGGGTTCCAGTGTTAGTGCATGTGTCAAAGCCTGTGTTTCATTAAGACCTAAAGGAAAATGTCCATAACTCTTTGTGGTGCTGCTATTGTGGTGATGTAGAGGATTTACACAGGACAGCTGGAGGTTCCTGGCCCTTTTGTTTAGCCTGTGTCCTTGCTGCAGAGTGGACAAGTAGCAAATTTGACTGGAAGCCTTACCAGGTCCTTAGGCTATGCCAGGGCAGGGCAGCTGAACTGACTGAAACTCCTTAAGCTGGTCAGACCTTGTGTGAGGTGAGAGTCAAGGACTGAAGGCCACTGGGAAAAAAACCTGAGTTGGTTTTGCAGTGAAAATTGACCAAAAGTAGATAGTAGGTTCAAAAAAAATGACCTTGCCTGGATGGTTCTGGATTTGGTATGAGAATAGAAAACAAAAAATACTTTCTTAAGAAATGTGGTCTGGTGGGTAGAGCTGGAAAATCGAGACCTCGGGATTCATGGGTTAGGTTCCTGTTTGTCTGCTGAGAGGTGGGCTTGGGTGGCCATTTCTCCAAGCTCTAAAAAGGTGGTGCTGCTTCTCCTTGGTGAAATGAAAGAACTACCTGTGCAAATCCTGCTGAAAGACACTGTGAGCACTTTGTTAGGGAGGATGATTTTTCTCCCTCCTGCTGTAGGAGCTGTTTGCCAGCTGCTACAACAGACGGCTGCATCTGTGGTCCTGTGGGAAACAACCTGTGTGCTAACATAGCAGCAGCACTTCTGTTGGGGCTGCACCCAGTCACAGCTTCCTAATTAGGGTTACTTATCTAGCAGGATACAGCCCTCTGACCTGCTGCTGTTCCTTTCTCACCAGTTATTCCTAGACATGGCTTACAGAGTCTTGGGAAAGTTGCTGCTGCCCGGCGCATGCCACCTCCTGCAAATTTGCCTAGCTTGAAGTCTGAGAACAAAGGAAACGACCCCAACATCATTATAGTACCCAAAGACGGTACAGGATGGGCAAACAAGCAGGATCAGCCAGACCAAAAGAGGTGGGTAGAGTGAATCTTTGGTAAGTTTTGTCATGCTGGCAGCAGTGGTTGTGCACTGCTGTGCTTGGTGTCAAACCTTACAGGGATTCAGTTCTCTGTTGTCTGTGCCAATGCAGAGCCCATGTTTTGGCTTGGTCCTTTAGCTGCTATATTGGCAAGAGTTGTTTTCCTGCCTTCCCTCCCCTTTGGTCTCACCTGTGCTGTCTGTGCTCAGTTCCAGTGCGACGGCTGCACAGCTGCAGGAGTCGCTGCCGCAGCAGGGTTTGCAGAAATCTGTCTCCAATTTACAGAAGCCGACACAGTCAATCAGTCAGGAGGTAGGTGCCAGCAATCTCTGACTGCCACCCTGCTTCCCCTGTCCCCAGGCAGATTGAGGGCTTTAATTGCTGTGTTACCTTGCACTTAAGAAAAAGCTCCCGTTTAATCAGTTCTCATGGAAGTGGCTCTCTTGAGTCCAAGTTGTTGTGTACCAGGAGCGATGTGCTGCAGTTATAGGAGTAACATACACAGAACTGAGTTTCTCAAATGTGTGCAGAAGGTCTAGTTGCAGTCTAGAAAAAAATGGCTGGAATGTGGGATGTCTGGTTAGCACTTCTAAACTATTCTGCTTTGGTTGTAATTCAAACATTGCTTGGTGACAGCAGATCCAGCTCTTGCTCCCAGCCTGATGAGACTTGATGGGAAGATATCTGGTCATGTGGGAGAAGTAGCCAGTGTTAGGACTTGAGAAAGAAGGTGTCCCAAAGAGTGCAAGGACCTGGCCCCTATGTGTTGTGATTTCACACTTCTGGTTTAAAAAACATTCCCAGCCCTTGAGGCTCAGGGAAATCAGGACAGGAGTTTTGAAGAGAAGAGTGGTTAATGCATGAGAAAGTAGGATAGCTTTCCAGCTGAGGTGCAACATGGTACAAATCTGGAAGATTAAGGAGACCATGTGGGAAAATGCAGCAGAACAAAAGGAAAACTTGATGAGAGTGCAGGCTGAGGAGGTAGTTGGTGAAGAAGAGACATTAAGGCAGAGCAGAGGATTTTTGCTGTAGCATTGTATTACACTGGAGTGGGGAACAGCTGACTGTGGCCCCAGCTTGAAGCTGGGGAGACCTCTGGTATCTGAGTGATCTGAAGGCCTGAACCATAGCAGGTGCCAGCCAGGAAATGAGAAACAGTCATGAATCTGAACTGTTCCGTGTTGGGGTTTCATTTTGCTTTGTTTTGTTTACAGAGTACAAATTCAGTGCCAGGTGGACCAAAGTCATGGGCACAGCTGAATGGAAAGCCAGCAGGACAAGAAGGTGGTGAGTATGATAAACAGAACTGGTGTGTGCCTGCTTTTCTCAGGCAGGCATGAGATGGGGGGACTCCATTTCTTCCTGCCTTCCCTGTCAGCCTGGTGCAGAATGGGAGTGAGGCCTTCTGAGTCCTGTTTCCAGTCTGTGTGGTGTGGTGGCTGCAATGATGCAGCTGAATCAGTTCAGGGCTGCCAGTGCCAGACATGGCTTGAATAGAATGAGTCTCATGGCCACACTGAACCAGAGCAAATCATGGTCTTGGGATGCAGCAGGGAGTTCTGGGATGGGAATGTTCTGAAGGAGAAAGGAAACATTTGCCCCATCATGAGCATCTTCAGTCAGCCCAGAGCAGTGTGTAATAAAGGTGCAGTAAACACAGTGAAAGAGGAGGGGGATTAGTTTAAAAGAGAAGAAAGGAGAAGGGACATTGAGAGGGGAAATGTAGGCATCTCCATGGGCAAGGGGATCTTCACTGAACTGGGTAGTCAGAAGTGAGTGAGGCTGGAATGTTCTTGAACAGTATCTGTGATCCAAGGAAACTGCAGTGTCAGGGGGTGGAAGTGGCAGTGGAGCTGCTGCAGGATGCACTCACCTACACATTGGCTGAGGCCTTGCTATGAAGTCTCCATCAGTAGCTGTGCTGTTAATGGCTTCTGCTTGACTGAGAGTCCTGAAGCAGTGCTATCATGAATGGGAGTTTAGTTGTCTTCACATGCATCCATTTCCACACAGGAGGTGGTTTCCAGCTGCACTGAGCAGTGCCATTAAAACCATAGTGAGAATAATAGCTCAGTTCCACTGTTTTAATGTGAACAGACCTGGAACCATTCACTTGTCAAGTGAAATTGCAGAGAGATTTGAAAGAACTGAGACAGCTGCTGATTGCAGAAACAGAGGGGATAAGTTTACCCTAAATTAAATGAGGCCCTTAATGAGAGGGTGTTTGTCAAAGGCTAAATGTTAAAGGAGGAACTTGTATTTGCCTGAGGTTGGTGGCCAATGCAAAGACTGTCTTGTTTGCTTAATTGCTACTTTCTTGAGTCTTGCTGTGTAGACCTCCTATATAGTAATTTTGAAATCTGATCATCTAACAGTTTTCTTAAAAGATTTTTTGAAGACTCATTCTAGGTCAGATTTAACAATATAGAGTTCTCAACCCAAGCAAACAGTTGCCTATGATGTGGCTAAGAGCAGCTTAATTAGAAGGTAATTGAATCACAGAAGCATCAGAAATCTGTCTGAAAGGATTTCATAGGCCATCCCATTCTTGTACCTCTTCTCTAGTGAGGTACAAGAGCAATTGCTTTTCGTCGAATTCAGGTATTACAGGCAAAGAGGAGAGTCTCTTGGTTTTTTTTTTTTTAAGTCTTAGAGCTGTAAAATCTCTTTTGGAAGGTGTATCCTGAAGAAATGTGGTCTAATAATGGTCTAAGGACAGATGAGACTCTTGTCAAGTCTTCAGTACTCATTACCGATACTTCCAATATAATGTTGAAATGCCCTTTTAAAGAGAACATTAGCCAAGTAACACTAAGAAACAATTCTCAAAAAAAGCAATTCTTTTAATGTCTAATAATACAGTAATGCTTGCAATTTCCTTTTACTCAGTGTTATCTTGCCAACAGATTTAGGAGAATTGCTGTATTTCGTGTTCCAGTCACTGGTAGATCTTTAGAATTGACAGAGAACGGTTGTTCTGGGGTGACTGGTGACTCAGCAAGACAATTTGCTAGTGACTAGAAATGAACCTGGCCTGATCTGGCCAGTGATCTGCATCTTGAAAATGCTGCACAGGGAGGAGGGCATGGAACATCTGTCCTTATCTGTGGTCTTTCACTGATACATCGACAGAAATTTTAACAATAGACTTTCCTGGCAGAGTGAGGTCTGAGCAAAAAGAATCTGAATATAAATGTCAAATACTTGATAGCAGGGTATCATTTATGAGCGATCTTGCAGAATTTATATCTCTGCCTCTGTCTGAATTCTGTACTTCACAAAAATAATTGGAAGCTGAGAAAGTTCACTGACTTCTTTGAATGTGAGAATTTAAATGAAGATCCCGAGTGTGGGAGTGCTGGGTGAGGACATGTGTTGTTGTGTTGGTGACAGTGTCTGAGAGTGTTGGGAATGTGAAGTGCGGTGCTGGTACGATAGTAATTTGGGTTTAAATATGCCAGAGGCCCAGATTCCCAGGAAACACATTTCCAGGCTGATCTCATAAGGGAGTTGAAACAGTGGAAAGATCTTCTTCTCTGAGTCCCACACTTATTTGTCTGACAGGTTCAAGGGCCTCAAGCCGACTGTTATCCTTCTCTCCCGAGGAATTTCCGACGCTGAAAGCAGCTGGCGAGCAGGACAAGGTTGGCAAAGAAAAGGGCGCCTTAGATCCGTCGTATGGGCCAGGACCAAGCCTCCGCCCCCAGAGTGAGTGAAGGATTGCGTCTTTCTGCCTTAGCCCACCTCATAACCCCATTGTCTCTGTTTTGGGCAGGGAGTGCCAGTTCACAGTAGTAGCAAAAACTCCATCCTTGCATTTCCTTTTATTTTTTTATGAGCTTACACGTGTCAGGCTCAGCAGATGATCACAGATTGGCATGTGGTGCTGATGTTCTGTGATCCAGACAGCCAAGTGTGGACTGTCATCTAGTACACTGTTTAATAAAAATTGCTGTGTGATGTTGCAAAGCAGGCCCCTTCCTGGGCTGGGGAAGCCGCAGTGAAATTAGTGTGTGGTGTAATGGAGCTTCTCTTTGAGTGTTTTTGCATCTAATTGGCCTTAATTCTGCAGGGTAGGGACTGTGGAGAGGGAGCACTCTGGTAGGAATTCAGGTTTATTGGCATATAAGGACACCACTGGTGCAGCAATTACTTGGCAACAGCTGATGCTGCTCCTCTCTTAAGAAAATAAACACAGTTGGAGATTTTTCTTGGTCCTTGATATTTTTCTACAACCTTGATGTAATTAGGGCTTGACCGGAGTACTTGAGTTCTCAAGACTTTCACAAATCCTAACATAATTCTTACCTCCTTTCCAGATGTCACCAGTTGGAGGGAGGGCGGTGGGAGGAACATCACCTCTGCCACGTCTCTGACCGCCTCCCCTGCTGAGCTGGGCAGCAAGACCTCCAGCACTGGAGACGGGGCCCCCTCCTCAGCGAGCGCCAGCGATGCCAAGGAGCCGTCTCTCCGCCCAGCTCAGCCCGTCCGCAAAGGGGCTTCGCAGTTCATGGGAAACGTCTACCAGCCACCCACCTACCATGACATGCTACCTGCTTTTGTAAGTGATCCTTTCTCCACAAGCGTGTCCTTGATTCTTAGAGTATGTATGTGGGTTTGAAGGCAGCTGAGATGTGTTTTCTGGACTCTCACTTGGCGTCCAGGGCTTGCTCAGGGATCCTTCTCTTGATGCGTTTTTGGTTTGTGTAGTACAGCTTTGCTTGGCTCATAGAGAAGTTGTCCCTTTCTCTCTGAAGCTGGGGAGTGAACCATTAGCATGTGGCCTGTTGGACACCCAGATGTGAAGTGCTTGTTTCCCCTTTGTTCGGGTGCAGCTACTGTGTATATGTTGTAACCTAATCTGGGTAAACTTCGCTGTGGCAAGGAGAAAAACCAGGCTGCTCTGTTTCACCCCATTCCAGATGTGCCCACAACAGCCAGAGACCCCTGCACCGCTGGACCGAGGGTCTTTCCCCGTTCCTCAGCTTCGGCTTGAGCCCCGAGTACCTTTCAGACAATCCAGATGAATGACCAGGATGGGTAAGGCTGCCATTACTGTCCCACATGAGAGACAGGTTCAGGGTGTGACATGAACCTTAAACTAGGCAAGAATTTGGGCCAAGGATGCAGTTGCACGTGTGAAGCTGCAGGCACCAAAGGAGAGACCTGTTTTTTACGCAAAGCAGCAGTGCTTTGCTTCAGCTACAGCAACAGTTGAAATCTTGCAAGGCTCTAAGCATTGTCTGTCTGAAGAGCAGGGGGACATGGGAATTGATATGAGATCCTGGACTGGAGGGGTTGTAGCTCTGATCCGTAAGTTCTAGGTACCAGGTAGACAAGGGGAAGAAACTACTGGACAGGGAGAGAAACTTGCACTGTATAGAGGTGTGTAGTAGAAAAGGACTGATTCAGTGTTACAAGCTTGGCTCTGCATTTTTTGATTCTCTGCTGTTTCTGACCAATTGTGTATTTTCCTGCAGAAAAGAGAACAGGCTCAGCCTGTCTCGCCCAACACGCCCAGTTCGGCAGCAGCTGGAGCGAGTGCCTCGGCCCACCATCATCAATGCAGAGAACCTCAAGGGGCTGGATGAGCTGGACAATGATGCAGATGATGGATGGGCAGGTAAAGTGCCTTCCTGCTCCACCTTTGTGTAGTTGTGAAATTGCTGTTGGTGTAAATGATGACACAATGGATCCTTCTGATCCTTCCATTACATTGTGCTCAAGGAACCGGATCTGAAGACTCCTAAAATCTGATAACACCAAGTGCAGTAGGGCTTTTTTCATGCCTTCTCAGTCATGGCATTCAGTATCCAATTGCAGTCTGGCTTAGTGACTGTCTCCTCATTTGCAACCCCCCATTCCCAGGCTGTTTGCTGCTCCTCCTCTGGGACCAGCCCAGCTGTTCAGCAGTGTGTGTCCACACTGCTCACATCATTTCTTGCCTGATCTAGTTGAAGTTGTCCCTGCTCGTTGAGGGGGGTTGGTAGATGACATTAAAGGTCCCTTCCAAGCCAAGCTATTACCTGATTTCCAGGACCAGTGTTGGACATTTGGCTTTGTGAGTAGTTCATGCTAAGCCAATGTGTCCTGTAATTTAGTGCCAAAGGGGGGGCATAAGCTTTGTCAGGACAAGAGACCTGTTTATTTCCTCTCATAAATCTGTTCTCCTTCTTAGGCATTCATGATGAAGTGGATTACTCTGAGAAACTAAAGTTTAGTGAAGATGAAGAAGAGGAAGAAACTCTTAAAGATGGACGACAGAAGTGGTAAGAAGTTGCTCTATTCACACCTACACTTGTCTCAGTAAAAGGGAACAATATCAGGTTCTTTAAAAATTTGTTCTAAGTGTGAAGTCTTGATCCCCCTGATTTGTTGCTATGACCTTGTTGATTCTACTGAGCAGTGTTTGAGTGGTCTTCAAGGATAGGTTTAGGAGCTGACTGCCAGTTTGTCAGGCTTTTTTCCTCCTCTTTTCTCACCTTTATCCTGCTGCACAATAGTGGAGTTGATCATTATGCACCTTAAGAGAAGCACATCACAAAAAACCCACCAGAACAAGTGATCTTTCCTTTTTGTTAGAGTCAGTTGCCTTTGCCACTTGATAAGGCTGCAAGTGCTTTCTGAGGCAAGTAGCAAATGCAATAATAAAGCTGTTTATGTGACAGGAACAGCTGGGATCCCAGAAGGCAACGACAGTTGTCCCTGAGCTCTGCAGACAGTGCAGATGCCAAGCACACCTTGGAGGAAGGGAAGAGCTGGAATGATTCAGCTGGCTTGTCCCGGCCAGTCCGGAAAGTGCAGGATTCACAGCAGCCTCCAAGGAAACTGAATGGCTGGAGCTCTGCCTCAGAATACCAGGTAGGTCGAACTCATGTGGCTGAGCTGGAAGCCCATCACTGTCCTTAAGAGGCCAGTTTGACATTTTATTGGAAATGGGATGCTGATTAATTTCTCTATTCTTATTTTATATCCACCTGGTGAGAAATCCATCTGCATTGCACTTCCACTGGGGAAAAGAAATTGAAGTTGGTCCAGAATAGGGGGGGGTGTCAGTGAGAAAATGGAGTTACTGAAGCAAATAGCAATAACTCCCCAGCTGTTATAGGGGGATTTGTGCATGAGCACAGAGGAGAGGGAGTCATAAGGGGATATCCTCAGCATGGGATGCAAAGCTCAAGATCCAGGAGCTGGTTGGGTCATGCTTATGGAGGAATGTTTTTCTCTGGCAGAAGCCTGCTCTGGGAAATGTTCTCAGACAGCAGTCCCTTGAGGATAAAGAAGAAAAGGTGCCTGTGAGACAGAAGTTTGTGCACTCTGAGATCTCTGAGGCTGTTGAGAGAGCCAGGAGGCGACGGGAGGAGGAGGAGCGGCGAGCCAGGGAGGAGCGCCTGGCAGCCTGCGCTGCAAAGCTCAAACAGCTCGATCAGAAATGCAAACTGGCTCAGAAGAGTGGGGAGACACAGAAACACACAGAGAATGAAGATGTGAGACCTCCCAGCACAGAGAAAAATGCTGCACCAGAGAATGGCCATGCTTTCCGTAAAGGTACAGAAATACTGCCTGCCTCAAGAAAAATTGCTTTTTTTGCCATTGTGCTGATCTCTTATCCGGAGTGGGGGACTTCCTGGGAGGGAGTGTTCAGAGGGTCCTTCAGCTGCCCTTGAGAGATCAGCTGCTTCTTGTGTTCTGCAGAGTATTTTGCATTGGTGACAAAGGTTGATGAAATTAAAAAAGCTATTAAAATAAACGCCAACTTCTTTAGTTGCCTTTATCTGTGCTCAGTGAGCTGTGCTAGCAGAGGCCTTGTTGGAATGGGCCTCATGGGCTTCTCATGATTGGATGATAATATTAAGTGCTCGTGGCCATAGATCAGGAAATCACTAAGTGCTGGCAGGTTTAAGGACTAACTGGGGAAAAGGACTTTCTCCCCAGTGCTTAAGCTGAAGGCTGATAGCAAAGGAGGATCTCAGTATTTATCATGAAAAAAAGATAGACAAAACCCTCTGTAAGCTGTCAAGGCAAAGGATGTGCTATATATGATTGTAGTAAGGTTCAGCCATGTATTGCAGTCAGGACATGCCCCCCAGCTGTGTTTGTTGTGAGGTTGCACTCCCAACTGTGTCATGAGCAGGCTGTTGAGGGCTTGTTTTCTTCTCTGCAGCAACCCCTGAGTTCCACACGCAGGATGCCTCTGCTGGCTATGTGGAAGAGGAGACTCCTGCTCCAGCAGCAGCAGCAGCCCAAAGCAGCAGTGAGGAGGAGCTCAGAGAAGCTCCCTCGCCAGCGCAAGAATTCAACAAATACCAGAAATCTCTTCCCCCACGATTCCAGAGGCAGCAGCAGCAGCAGCAACAGGTAATGGATGTAAGCTCAAACCCCTCTTTCCTGGACCCCCACTAAACCATTGTGTTTGCTCAGTTCTCAACACCATTAGTCTTTGTGCTGGGAGGAGATAAATGGGGTTTTACCATGGCCTTTTTCACTATTTTTGATCATGGATCGATCCTGTGATTGGGTAAAAGAAAGGACTCTATATGGGCTACATGAGTTTTCCATGCATCCTGTGATGCTGGAGCTGTTGTGGGAAGGGCTCGGCAAGGTTTGTTACTTGCCTGGGAGAAAAATACAGAGCTGTCAGAAGTGTTGACTTGTCTTACATGGTTGTCTGGGCATCTCCTGACAATGGGAACTCTTACGACTGTGTGGTTTGTGGCAGAGCTTTGGTTTGCAAATGTGTATGAGCAGGAGAAGCTGGGGATGTTCCCACATCATAGACCATGAGCACATCAGTAGCTGTCTTGGTGCTTGTGTAGGCCTGGCCCAGGGGAGCTTCTGTTCACTGAGCTACTGTTGAACCTGATGAACATCTCTTCTTAGTCTCTGGCACAGGATGAGCTGCTGTTCTTCAGCACTGCTGCAGTGGCTGAATACACAGGACAAGTGAAGGGAAAACCCTTGGGGTTCAGCTGCTTCCACTTCACTCAGTACTTGCCATGTCCTTACCATCACGGCTTTGGGCAGCCATTTCCTTGCCAGGGGCAAACTGTGCTTAGGTTGGCAAATTGCTGGAGTGCTGCTGGACTGGGAAGGAGTTCTGGAGTTGCACACTTCTCATTCCAGATCCTGACTTTGCAGAGGGCCAGTGTTTTGCTCCACTCTCATCTACTACCTACTTGGGTTTTTTCTGTGAGGCTCTTTCAAATCATTGTTTTCTTTGCACCAAAAAAATGTTTGATCTTAAATGTTTCATTTTTGTTGCATTGAAAACTCTTCTGGGGCACTGAGACATCAGCTGAACTGCTTTGTGCATTTTGGCTCTTGCCTGACCTTTCAGTGCTGTATGTGCCATCCGTGCTGTGCAGCTCTGCTGCCAGATGCAGTGAGCCTCTCTAGGGCAGCAGAGCCAGACCAGGGGACAGAGTACTCAGCCTTCAGATAATGCGAAGTTAATTGCCATTCTTCATAAAATAACCACTTGAAATGTGATATAATCAATGCTGCCACAGATCTCAGCAAAGAGCTCACAATTGGCTTTTGCTTGGAAGCTCAGTAATTGCTCTTTTATGGATGTTCCCTGTGCTCGTTGCTCGGCAGTTGACATTTTCATGATTCAGATGTTCAGCAGCAAACGCTGCTTAATGTTGCTCTCGAAAAGAGATGCTCTTAAACTAAAAAGAATTGGATGTCTTTGCTGTCATGCTAATAATACCACAGGTCATTGCTGCTGGAAGAACATGAAGTTTTATTTTATTTTCTCTTATCCTCTGTGATCTTAGTATGTATGAGGCAGTGCATGTTTTGGCTAGTTTGTATTGCTGCTTTGGTAGCTCCGTGAAAAGAATAAAATGGAAAAGTGTATTTTCTCCCAGGTACCAGAGGAGTAGATAATGTAAATATAATCTGCATTTATGAGAGCCTTCCTTGCTGTAATGATGTGTCAGATTCAGATTTAAAGGTGTCTCTTTTGCTCCTCAGTTGGGGATTGGCTTTTTTAATAAACAGTTACAGTATCTGACACTGTTGTAAGCTTAGCAAAATAAGATTCTGGCAAGTTTGACAGGTAAGTAGATGCATTTCATGTTAATTGGAGCTGTTTAATGTTTGAAAGCCTTCTGCAGTACACAAAACTCCCTTCAAATATATATTCTTTTTGAACCTTCAGCAAAAGTTACATGTCAAATCAAATTAACATCATGGTAGTCCTCAGCTAAAGGAAGGTGGACTGACCATGTGGGAGATGGGGAAACCTGCAAGTGCCAGCCTGTCTCTGGAGGATCCACAGGAATCACTGTAAAATATTAATAGCTCTCTTAATTTGGTTCAGGTTGTTTCTATCTAATCTGTTCAGTTGACAGGGGTGGAACTAATATATATATATACACACTAAATAAATTAGAGCTGCATTTCTTGAAAAATGCAATATATTCTAAAATATTTGGTTCCAGTTAGGAAGTGGTGTTTGATAGGAAGCTGTCCTGTATTCATGGGAGTGTTGAGAAGATGCAAATTGTGGTCTTAAAGCTGATCCCTTGTGTTTGGCCACATAGGCTGGCCCACAGTGGTGTGATAGTCTGGCTGCTCTGGTATTTGCAGAATAACAACTGCCACATTCCCAGCTGGGAGTGAACTGCCCCTCTCTGCTCCACCCTCCCATCTGATGAGGGATTGAGCCTTTGATGGATGGCACATGTTTTCCTTTGGCTGACCCATAGGTGATTCCTGACACTGCAGCCATGTCCAATGGGCCATCCTGTTCCCTGCAGGAGCAGCTGTACAAGATGCAGCACTGGCAGCAGCAGGTCTACCCTGCCCCATCCCACTCCCATCCCCAGCGGACGTTCTACCCGCCGCACCCGCAGATGCTCGGCTTTGATCCCCGCTGGATGATGATGCCCTCCTACATGGACCCTCGCATGGCCCAGAGTCGTACCCCCGTGGATTTCTACCCTTCAGCCCTTCACCCTTCAGGTGAGGTGTTGGCAGTGTTTATCTTGGCTGGATTGCTTCATAACTCGAAGGTTGCTGTGTGTGTTAACCTCTGTCCAGACTTTGCATTCCGGCTGGCATCCCTTCTCTGGGATGAGGAAGTTTGTTGCAATGGGAGTTGGTGAGAGACTGGGAGGGCAGACATGGTGGGCATCTTTCCATTCTCTGCACTGCAGTGGGAGTAGTTCCCTGACTGCTTTGTCACCTTAGCGGGTGTGACTGATCTTGTCCCTTGGAGGAAAGGGTAGCAGATCCACTGATCTTGCCTGCTGAAGCAGAAGGATGAGTTTTGGAGTTACTGTAATCATGTGAAATCTTAATAGACCCCCTTTAGGAAATGTGATGGAGAAACCCTGTAGTTCCTGAACTGTGTGCACTTTGCACCTTCTTATCTTGTTACTAGTCTTCAGAGGTGTGAATGTAAACATCAGGATATATAAATCCTTCCCTGGAGTTTGTGGATTGCTTGATCCCAAGCCAGTGATGCTGTGTAGTGTCTGTGTGGGCTGGGCACTGAGAGCTGTGTCATCTTCTCTATCACTCCAGGTGTATTTCCCAGCTGTGCATTTTCCAAGCACAGGCTCTTATAAGAGGTTTCCATGGCTGCAGTTGCCTGCAGCCTGAGAAGGAAGGGGGAGTCAAGCTAGGAGATTGTTAAATTCTTCTTGTCTGTGAGGTCCTAGTGCTAATGGCATGAACTCTGTCGTGAGCAGGAATTATGAAGCCCATGATTCAGCAGGACTCCATCGGTGGGAGCAGCTGTCGGTCTGAAGATCAGAACTGTCAGGCAGGGCAGGCAGAGAGGAAAACTGCTCCCTTGGATCCTGTACCAGTGTGGGGCCAGGACAGCTACACATCCCTGCAGAGCAAAGGATATTCCCTGTCACATCAAAAACAGGCTGACAACATGAGCATGGAGGGGCTGCATGCCAGGTGAGTGCAGAATTGCCCTGTCTTCCTGCATGCTTGGATGGGAGGTGCTGCTGTAAGTCATCTACTGCAAAGCAGGTGTAGAGCTGACCTGAAAGATGTCTGTGAGCAAGCTCAGGTACTGATATGGTAGCACCCTTACACTCTTGAGTGTTTTTGCTGTGGAGGTGTTAGCAGACTTGAGCTATTCAGAAGTTTCTATGTGACCAGCTTGGAAGCCTATTTGGATGGAGAGGGGGACTTGTCACCTACATGGGAGGGTATAAAAAACAATAAGTCTGAAATTCGGATGCTTTCTAGTTTGTCTCCTATTTTTCTTTGTTTTCAGATCTTCACATCATTGGAGGTTAAATCTCCCTTTATTTCTTAAGTTTGCTGCCCATCATAGGAACTGTTTCTTTATCATGCATTGATTTAACAAACCAGGCAGTACAGCCTGGGGCCTCAGCAGCTCTGCCCAGCGTTTTGTGTTTATACGTTCACTGCTTCATGATTTAGCATAAACCTCAGTTTGTGTCTTTTCACCTCTTGTGTCCTGCTTGAGCCCTTGGAGGTGTGTTGTGCATTATTTGACTTCCCTTTGTTTATTGTTTGTTTTGTTCTCAGGAGTGAAAGTTATTCTTCTGGAAGGCCGGAGAGTCTGAGCACTCAGCGAGATCTCTTTGAGGAGAGAGGGGAGGAGTATTTGAATGCTTTTGACAAGAAGGCCCAAACAGACTTTGACAGCTGCCTGTCTTCTCAGAGGATAGGCCAGGATCTCTTGTTTCAGCATCAGGAGAGTGTGCAGGAAGCCTGTCCTGTTGGCAGCCGCCATGCAAACCTGAGGTGTTCACCCCTCGAGCCTGATTTTATCCAAGCAGAGAAGAAGCCTGAATATAACAGTTGGGATATCAGCCACCATCAGAAATCTGCAGAGACAGCAGCAGAAGTTGCTGAAGAAGTGCCCCGGGATGAGCAGTCATTCAGTGCTGACCCATGGAAGAAAGAAGGAGCCAATACCAAACAGGCCACTGAAGAGACAGCAGAGTGGGCTCCTGAGAGCCGCAGCACCAGCGGGCAGCACCAGGAGCAAATGGGAAGGACACGGCGGTCAGGCCCCATTAAAAAACCAGTCCTGAAAGCCCTCAAGGTGGAAGAGAAGGAGAAGGAGATGGAGAAGGTTAAACTGGAGGGTGAGGACAGCTCACGCCCGCTGAAGGAAAAGGCAGCTGTTCAGAAGGTAGAAAATGAGTCAGATGACTCTGCTGCCTTGCTGAACTCCACGCGTTACCTGCTGGATGACAAAGGTTCTTCCCAAACCAGCCTTGCACGAGAGGCTGAGAAATCCCAAGAAGAAGAGGAGGAGGAGGAGGAAGAAGAGAAGCCAGAAAGAACCTGGGAGAACAAACTCTCCAGAGAGAGCAGTGATCTCCCTCCCACAAAAAGAAACAACTGGATCTTCATTGATGAGGAGCAAGCCTTTGGTGGGAGAGGTCAAGGGCGTGGGCGAGGGAGAGGCTTCAGAGAGTTCACTTTCAGAGGTCGAGGCACGGTTGTGAGCAGCAGGGGAGTCTACACCAACCAGAGGAGCACCCGGGGCCGAGGGCTCCGGGAGTTCAACCAGCCAGAGGACTTCTCCAGAGGCAAACCAAGGCGCAGGATTGCCAGTGAGACACACAGTGAAGGGTCAGAGTACGAGGAGCTCCCCAAGCGTCGCCGGCAGAGGGGCTCAGAAAACAGCAATGAAGGCTCTGTGCTGGACAGGGAGGACAGTGATTTGAAAAAGGGGGACTTCAAAGAGTCTTGGAGGTCCAACAAAATCTATTCAGATGATCACAATAGCCTGGATCCTAAGATGAGGGCTCCGAGAGCCTTTGGGAGATCGCTGCCACCAAGACTGAGCAATTCTGGCTATGGGCGAAGGGGGTTCATGGGTAAGGAGCCCACCCAGTGGCAAGGCAGGAGTGGGGGAGGAGGGTGGCAGGAGTACAGCCACACGTCTCCATCAGACACTTTTGGGAGCAGGCAGCAGTCTGACAGGGACTACATTCAGGATTCTTACAAACACACAGATTCCTTCTCCGGCCGGGTTTTTGATGAGAGTCATCTGGATGACAAAAGGCACTTTTTCCAGGAGGATTACTCAGCAGATCAGGAGAACATAGAGAACAGGCCCTTCAGGAGGCGGCGTCCTCCCCGCCAGGACAAGCCCCCACGGTTCAGGCGCCTCAGGCAGGAGAGAGAGTTGGTGGGGCAGTGGAACCCTGAGGAGGGAGGCCCTAATCTGCTGCCCAGCCAGTGGCCGGGCAGACCCAAACTGAGCACTGCAGAGAAGAGCAGCATCTCGGGCAGACGCTCTCCTGAGCTGTCCTACCAGAACTCCTCTGACCATGCCAATGAGGAGTGGGAGACAGCGTCTGAGAGCAGTGACTTCAGCGAGCGGCGCGAGAGGAGAGATGGAGTTCCAGAGAGTGAGGGCCAGCTGGAAGGTGGCCTCGGCACTGGGAGCTTGGGAGAGAAGAGGGAGCTGGCAAAGAGGAGCTTCTCAAGCCAGAGGCCGCTGGTGGACAGGCAGAGCCGCAAGGCTGAGCCAGCAGGGTTTGCAGAGCAGTCTGTCAGGACTGGTGTGGGAGCAGCTTCCAGATATGAGAGCCAGCAGAACGGGACCCTGATAAAGAGCAAAAGGTAAAGCTGTTTTCTGATCTTGTGGTCTGATGCACAGATGTTGAAGGAGTGGGCATACACCCTATGCGTTTCCTTCTTGTCAATTTGACTTGCGTTCTTCTGACAAAACTAAATCCTTTCCCTTCTTTCTGTGTAGGTCTCCAGAAGAAGGAGGAGGCCTTGGCAACACCAGTGGTGGGAGCAGCCATTCCATTTATAGCTTGGAGAGGGCCTCCCATGTGAACTCAGAGAGTGCTGAGGGGCCAGGTAAAAAGCCAGAGAAGGAGCACAAATCCACTGCACAAAGAGCAAGTGAGAAGGGAGAGGCCTTGTCACAGTTTGAACTGAGTTATGGAAGTGAGTGTCTTAATTAATTTGTTTCTGTAAGAGGATGACATATTGTGGCTGACTTCAAGCCAGACTGATTAAATCCAGTGTAATTTTTAATGTCAGGTTAGGGACTTTTTTCCATTTATTTGCACAAACAAGAAATTTTTTTCAGCTGGATCTGACAGTTTCTCTAATGTTTTTTCTATAGAAAGTATATGTTTAGGGAGAGTATTTCCATATTTCTCTCTGAGATGCTAATCTATTTTAGGCTTGAAATTTGTATTGTATGAAGGAAGTTGAGGGAACATCTAGAGAGGGGAATTTGAGGCTGAGCTAATGACAGGGAGTCATTAGAAATTAGTATCTCTGAATTACCTGAGTTACCACACAGCTCCCATTCCAAAGTTCTCCAGCTGAAGTATGCTCATCTTGAAACAGAGGACACAAAGTCCAGCAAGATAAAGTGGCTGGTAGATGTCAACAGACTCATGATTTTGCTTTCAAAATGTAGCTGCAGCATTCCTAGGTGTACTTACTGTGGCATAGATCCTCTTTGGAGTGCGCTGTTCAAATACAAAGCAGTTACACAGCTTTGTATGCACACACATGTGCAGTGTATTTACCCCTGTGTGCTTTGTTCAGGTGCCATCATTGATAATCGGGTGTCAAACACAGCAGAAGAGAGTGAAGTTGGTTCCATGGCAGGCGAAGGCTTCATTGAGGTTCTTACTAAAAAGCAGCGTCGTTTGCTGGAAGAGGAGCGAAGGAAGAAGGAGCAGGCTGCTCAGGTGAGGAATGGGAGGCAGGAAAGTTGGACCTCTTACGTGGTTTGGATTGCAGTCAGGGAAACAGAGCCCCAGAAAGTGTTCTTATGAAGAGAAGAACATACAGTTGACAATGCCACAGTAGTACAGATCCTGTACTAGGCCCCAGAAACATATTTAGGGTGGTTGGTCTGAAAAGGAGAGTTTGACTACTGACGATTCTTGGCTTGCAGCAGAACTGTTAATTGGCAGCTAAGTTTCTAGAGAGTTCTTCATCCAAAGCAGCTTGGCTCTCTAAGCCAGCTGCTGGCTGTAGTTGGTGGGATATTGGGCAGCAGGAGCAGTGGAGGACTTTGCAGTCACACTGTGTTATTGCCAGAAGAAAATCTCACAGCAAAAGGTGCCTTTTCCAGTTTCCCTTGTTAGAGCAAGGGAAGCTCCCTGTCTGACACGTGTGCCTTCCTGTCACAGGCCCCGGCCAAGGCGCGCGTCCTGCAGTCGCGCATTCCGCCGCGGTTTGCCAAGAAGCAGAACAGCCTGTGCTTGGAGCAGAATGATGTGACAGTGTCTGGAAACAGCCTGGGCACAGAGATCTGGGAGAGCAACAGCCCAGGTAAGTGTGGATCTCCATTCCAAAGGGTTTCACAGAGCTGGGGAGTGCTCTGGGGTGTGCAGCAGGGGTGGGGTCCGTGGTTCAGAAGAGACAACCTTCTGTCTGATGCTGGGAGTGGAGCTGACAGACACATGGAGTAGCCTCTGTTCTTATCTCTACTGTTCCTGCAATGTCAGTCCCCTAATCTATTTCTTTGGACTGTGTTTCACGTCAAGAACCTACTATGCAGCATCTTCTAGCTGGTTGGGGTGGATCTACTTGAGACTTTTTCTTATTTTGCTTTCCTACATTTTCTCATCTCTAGCTCTGAACAGCTAGTGCTTCCCTTATTTCTCTATGTCCTTTCTCCTGTTGTCATATTCCCTAAGAAATCTCCTCCCTGTTCTCTACTCTCACTCCTCGTATCCTGTGTTCTCTGCTGCATCATGTCTCAGAGATGTCTGAGCAACACTTAACTTTCTGAGGTGGTGCTGTTTCTCATGTCTAGAAATGGAGGGGTAATGGTGTAATGTGTACAGAGTGTGCTCACAGCTATGTTTCAGGCAGCTGAACCCTGCCCTCCATTCTCTTCCAGCACTTTCTGTTCAGTCTCCTGGCAGTGATTCCTGGAGCAAGCCTGTAAATACCTTTAATGGTACTGAGTCTAGCACCACTGAGGTAAGAGGTGCCTAATGTGCCCTTCAGGTATTGTGTTTATACAGTATTAATGCAGGTGGCTTTTATGCTTCTCATTGCTCCATCTGTGCTTAGTGACTCTCAGCTCTGCTTGTGCCATTTTAAACTGTCCCTTTGCAGTTTTAATTTGAGCTTGATGCTGTTCAAGTCTTGACCTAGAGAGCCGAGCACTGCTTGGTGTTGTGTGTGGGTATAAATCTGGAGTAACTGTGTGGCAGAGCGATTCCAGGGTTATGCTCATCACTGGGTGCAGACTGAGGTCGAGGAGGGTGGAATCCCATAAGTCCTGTTTGTGCTTCATGCCTGTGAGCAGTGTTTAGCTGTAGCCTCATTGCAGGGAGGGCAGAGGAGTTCCTGAACACTTCACCTCTGGAGACCAAGAGTTCAAATTCAGTTTAGGTCACATGTGAAGTGAGTTTGACAGTCTCAGCTTAGCTGCTCTGTGGGACACTTTTTCCTTACTCTTAAGCCATGCTCTGGTTGGTGCAGCAGTTCACCTGACTGAGGGTTATGTAGAGCTGAAGGAGCAGCCAAGGGGTGCTGCAGGTCAGGCTCAACTCCTTTGCAGTTAACCAGGATGGTGATTTGAAGAGGGGACGTGGTCTTGCTGTTTCTGGGATGTCTTTTCCTCGGTGGTGCTGGGTCGGAGTCCGGGGCTTTAACACATTTCGTGCTTTGCATAGCAGGGATTTAAAGGCAGCCAGGGGGATAGTGGCATTGACTTGAGTGCTGAGTCTCGGGAATCCTCCGCGACCTCCTCTCAGCGCAGTTCTCCATATGGCACCCTCAAACCAGAGGAGATGAATGGGGCTGGCCTGGTGGACCCAAAGCCTGACTGCCAGAAGGAGCAAGTGCAGAAGCAAACTGATAAAAAGGTAATCTGGATTCGCAGCCAAGCCAGAGCGCAGAGTGAGAGACCTTGTGAAGTGGTTGTGTTGTTCTTGATAGCATTTTAAAGGCTTGAGGTTGGGTTATTCAGTCTTTGTGTCTCAGCCTCTCTGCTTTCCTGTTAAGGATTCAGATCAAGGCTCAGGACAGAACAAGGAACACAAGCCTGGACCAATCGGCAACGAACGCTCCCTGAAAAACAGAAAGGGTTCGGAGGGACCGGAACGGCTGGAAGGGAATATTCCCCCTGTTAATGGGGTGGAAATTCACGTGGATTCTGTACTTCCTGTGCCACCCATTGAATTTGGAGTAAATCCTAAAGTGAGGATTGAATTTAATATTATCTTCTTGGTGATTTGATCTTGTTGAGACATTGAAAGGTGGTTTGAGGCAGAAGGAGTATTTAGAGGAAGCTTCCAACTGTAGGTTTGCCTTAGATTTCGTTACTGACACAATCCAGGTGCTCAAGAAGTCCTGGCATGTAGTATCCATTTGGAAATACTGTCCCAAGGACCAGCTGGGGTGGTAACAGAGGTGAGGGACAAAACCACAGCCAAGCTTGTGTGCCTCTGGGGGTTGCCTGCTGCTGAGTGCTGAAAAGTGTTTTCTGTTTCCAGCAAGCTTACTGGAGGACAGTCTTTAGTTTGTAGTGTCATAATTCAGGCTAAAGTCACTAACCATGAAGAGCAGAGGGGGTAGCCCATGGAGCTGGATTTGAATTTTATGTGTTTTGCTTTTTCAGGATTCTGACTTCAGCTTGCCACCTGGTTCTGCCTCTGGCACTGCAGCTAACCCTGTCACCAAATTGCAGGATGCCTTGGCCAGTAATGTAAGTATTTTTTTCTTTTGGCATTGATTCATTGGAGATACTCCTTAGGTAAACCTCAAATGCTTCCAAAGAGAGCAAACATATTTGCATCTGACTTCATAATTAATATGTATGCAGCATATGACAGTGAAATCCAAAATTAAAATCTCGAGATACCATGGTTACTCATTTTAAATGAGTATCAGAAACTCAGAAGTGATGTAGGGAGCAGCTTCATTACCATTGTGACCTGTGTAAAGCCATGTCTGGGATGACCAGTCACTTCCTCTGAGACACGCAGGTGTTGGACATGGCTGTGAGGCAGAGAGTTTAGACTGCACAGCTTCCTCAGAATGGATCATCTGCCACAGCAAGGCAGAGAACTCTGTATCATGCTGGTTAGGCCTTTAGGAGGTGTCACAGCGTGTTCCAGCCATCTGGGTATTTCATTATTCTGTGTGAAAGAGTGAGCACACTGAAAGCCCAGCTGTTAGCTCAGCTGTGGACAGCAATGTGAGACACACACAAAGCTGCTTTTGAAATGTCTTCAAGTTTGTTGGCTGTTTGGTTTTGATTTTGGAGATTTGTCTTAAAGGCTGTTTCTTTTCAGAGGCAGGTTTTGTCTGAAACTTAGATAGTTTCTAAATATGGGACAGAAGGGACAACACTTCTGCAGATGGAAGTTACTGGATCAAACAGATTTTAAGTGGAAGCTGGTATAGTTCAGCATAGAGGGTTGTCTTTGCACATAACTAAAGCTTCCTTTATTGCAAGAGCAGAATGGATCCTGGTTGAATGTGGTACTTGGCTCCTGGAGTACCACTGGGGACTGAATTCTTTGACATGCAGTTACTGGAGCTGCCCAGCTGAACTTCAGTCAGCCTTGGTGGCTCATAACATTCTCCTAAGAGTTCACAAATACTCACCTTTGCTGACTCTCCCCTCAGGCAGGGTTAACACAGTCCATTCCCATCCTGCGAAGGGATCATCACCTCCAGCGCTGCATCGGCCTGAACCCCATGTCCTTCCCCACTGCAGACCTCACTCTTAAGGTAAGGAAGCTGAAGGTATGTGAATACCATGGCTCTGTGGGCAGAGTAGTGAGGGTGGGGAGCTCTTTCCCAGAGTGTTCTGTTAGGTATTGCTAAAGTGTTACAAGCTTTTGTAAAAGCTGAGCCTATGTGCTGTTCAGCATGAGTGCAGGGGTGTGTGTTTCAAGTCCTGGATGCACAAAGTCCTTGCCAATTGTAGAACCAGTGCAACAGAACTTTCCTATTTCAGTCCTGGGTAAGGTGACTGCTCAGGGATCCTGGGAACCCTGGTGGTGTAAAGAGAGGGAAAAACCAAACTAAACCCATCCAAGTGTATAAACAAGAACAATGACAAAATCAAATAACCAAAACAGAAACCACCTCCAGCCCAAAGCTGAGAAGCTCTGCAATTACCAAGGGGTTTGAGTATTTGTGAAGAATTCTTGTCCATTAGAAATTGTTGTGGAACCCCCTGACCTCAGACCTGCCAGTTTTCCACTATGGCTAGGCTGCAGTGAATTTGAGCTCATAGGACACAGATGAGCAACTCTAGGCTTTGGTGTTGTCCTCCCCATTTGAACTGTCTGTAGTTACTGTTCTTTGTTTCCATAGATGGAGTCTGCTCGTAAAGCTTGGGAAAACTCTCCGAGTTTACCAGAACAGAACTCCCCAGGAGGTGCAGGCTCAGGCATCCAGCCTCCTTCCAGTGTTGGAGCTTCCAACGGTGTCAGCTACAGCTCTTTTGGTGGAGTTTCTATGCCTCCTATGCCTGTGGCTTCTGTAGCACCTTCTGCATCTATTCCAGGTACCTGCAAACTGCAGCAGCATTTGCATTGTCTGGTTGCTATCTGGGAGTCATCCTCTGTTTCTAGTAGATGAGAACATGCTGAGAAGAGCTTCCATGTAGAGTAACTGGCTGGTTGATGATTGACAGATTCTTAACAACTCAGGCAAGACAGAAAGAGTGACTGTCTTCCCTCTTTGAAGAATGTGACTGGTGAAAGCTTAATACAAAGACAGCTTTCCCTCTGATGTATCAATAATAGATCTTGCTTAGCCTTTACTGTGTGCCCAGTAGAATAGAAGGGAAGAGACCTATGGCTGAGAGGCTTCAACAGTCCAGATATCGTTATCAGCCATTCTTCTGCTTGTTTTGGCATTGAAGTCACAGATTCTGAGCAGCTTTTGCTCTTTGCATGTAATAACAATGGCTTATAGCTCACAAAACTCTGGGAGGGGTGAAGGTGTTGCTGTCCTTGAGTTAAAAGAAAAGCTTAACTCAGTCATGTTAGTGTGTGTAATTAGGGAGAGCATTTGGAAAGAGGAAATGTACTGGGATTCTCTGACTCCTGGGTCCCAGAGCGCTTCTCATGTATGCACTTTCTCATGTCACAGTTTAAGAACAGAGTGAAATGTGTAGTGACCTGTTATTAGCTTCCGCTTGGTAAACAGTTTTGTTCCAAGTCAGGTGATTTCCTTCCTCACCCAGCCTAATCTTGCTGCTTAATCCCGTGGTTCAGATCTGGACAAAAGCACAGGAGTGGCACAGCAGTTACTAATTGGTTCCACCCTTGGGGTGAATATGGCTTTTAGATCTCAGGTGTCAAGTTTTAAATGCTGTTTGCTCTTTCTGTCCCTCTTAGCTGCAAAGATGAGAGGATTGCAGAGCAGATTTCTGGCATTTAGTTTGGAGAACAGATTACCAACTTCTGAACTGCTAGTGTCTTACTCTTTTGTGGAGGTGGGACCCTAGGTTTACATTTAGCCTTTTTCAGAAATGTATGATTAATTCTCAGAAATCCTGCTACTGCTGATGTTGATATGTGGATTTAGGAGCTTGACAGACTGTTCTGAATGGGCACTGTGTTTGTGTTGATTTGCTGAGAGCTAGGAAATAGTCTTGACCTACAGATCTCTGCAGTCTGCTGTGCCTGTATCTCCCCTGTACCTTGGATTGACAGCTTGCCTTTTCTGCTGTCCAGGTAACCATATTCCACCCCTGTATCTGGATGGCCACGTGTTTGCAAGTCAGCCCCGCCTGGTCCCACAGACGATACCTCAGCAGCAAAGCTACCAACAGGTAAGGCAGCAATACAGCTTGCAAGTGGATTTTCAAGGATTCCTCAAGGTGGCATTTAATAAATGAGGAGTAGTTTTTCATTTTCATAGTCCTAAGGAACTTAGATGTGGCTCTCTTTAGGTTCCTTGAATGCTGCTTCCCCAGTGAGTGTCAGAGGTTAGTGAAAGTGAAGGGAGGGGATTGAGGAGTTTTTCCCCTTCTGTACCAGTGCCCTTGAACCGGTTTTAACTGAAGCAGATGCTGAGGCCTTTGTGAGATGAAGTGACTCTCAGTAAATTCCCCAGCCAGCAAATTATGATGAGTAACTTCACTAGTAAACAGGGTGTTGGTAGGGCTGGGGAGAGCTGTTTCAAGGTGGAGTACAGGCAGGTGAGAGCTGGGATTGTCACTGCCTGTTTTGTGTGAGGAGCAAGTGGGTTCTCTCACATCCATCAATGCCTCTTGCAGGCATCAACCTCTGGGTGCCTGTGCAGTGTTCCCTGGCAGTGCTGCTGTTCTGGGGAACAATTCAGGGCTGGTTAAAGGCACAGTGTGGGTAATTGTTACTGTTGATTGACTCATGCAGGAAACTGATGGGTTTTTACAGCTTTGGAGAGTTTCTGGCTCTTTTTGTACCTCTCAGTCATATTAATTTCTTCTGCAGGCTGCTGCTGCTCAACAGATTCCCATTTCCCTCCACACATCCTTACAGGCCCAAGCTCAGCTTGGCCTGAGGGGTGGTCTGCCTGTTTCCCAGTCCCAAGAGATGTACAGCTCCATACAGCCCTTCAGGTAACTGCTTCCAGTTTTCCTTCCCTTGTAGCTTGCTCTCTTATGTTCCTGATGTCTGTGTACGTTAACAGATACTCTCTGCACTTGTCTTCCCTTTCTCCTTTGTTGGAATGCTGCTTCCTTCCCCTAAAAACAGTGTCAGCGTAGAGAGCATGAGAGTGAAAAATCTAAATTAGTGCTTCAAAAGCCTAAACACTGAGGTTTAAAAAAAATACCATTTTTATTTGTTAGAGCTATTAGAATCTTTAACTTCTGATTTTTTTCCTGCTTTGCAAAATTTCTGCAGACTTTTGGTAACATGAATCCTCCCTTAAATGCTAATCCATAATTTGGTTTGTGGGATATTGAAACATAAATATTAGATACTACACAGTGTTGTTCTGTTGACTATTCCTGCAACACAAGGACATGGTTGTAAAAGCTTCAGAGTGGAAGTAAAAAATCCTGGTAACTAAAATGGAAAGTGGCATCACAGCTTATTTCTAAGCTGTCAGTTTAGTTGTCTGAGAACTGATGGCAGGCCAGATATGGTTTGACAGGGTGTGTGTTCATACAGTCTCCAAAGGTTCTGTGCACAATGACTGAAGCATGTTTTTCTCCTGCAGGTCTCAGGTGTACATGCACCCCAGTCTGTCCCAGCCCAGCACCATGGTCCTGACAGGAGGCACTGCTCTGAAGCCTCCATATTCTGCCTTCCCAGGCATGCAGCCCTTGGAGGTGGTGAAAACCCAGTCTGGGTCCCCCTATCAGCCCATGAACGGAAGCCAGGCACTGGTTTATGAGGGGCAGATAAACCAGGCTGGTATGGGAGCCTCCCAGATGATGGACTCTCAGCTCACACAGGTTAGGAGCAGGACTGGCGAGCCACTCCTCTGGTCCAGACTAATTCACAGCCACTTGTTTCTGAGAATGGGTTGTAACATGTCTGTCTGAACTAAACTCTCTGCAAAGAGGCAGAAGATTTCCCCGAGACACTGTTCTGTGAACCATGGTTTCACATGTGCAGCACCTTATTTAATGAGATGGTTGCTCATGCCTTGTCTGTCCCTGCTGAGATGTCAGTTTGTAACTTGGAAGTCAAACCTTCCAGTGCTGCATGCATAGGAGGCCATGATGCAATGGTTGTCCTAAAAGCACCTCTTCTGAGAGCCAAATCTCAATCATCTCTCCCATCACCTCAGCTTCCAGGGCAACTAGGAACCTGTATTAAAGGCTCATCCGTCTTCTCAGTTCATTTGTCGTCCAAGTCTTATTTTCAACTTCAGCTGATCTGTTTGGCAGAATCCTAACAGGAATTTCAATGTGTGAAAATGTTTTAATAAAGCATGGTTCACATAAAAACATTGAATTCTACTGTGAGCATAGCTGTGTTTGTGGGCATGTGCTCTGATTCTCTGGAGAAATTTGATAATTTTATTAAACTCATCTTACGTTTATCTTGTGCAACTTGTTAAGGTTTATTTTTTGTTTCAGAGGGATTTTTATGTTGTGACTGACGTAAAGAGTTAATCCTGAAAGTAACTTAGGTGAGGAAAATACAGAGAATACTGGCAAACTAAATATTTGAAGAAGTGCTTTATCCATCATAAGCGAGTAACTTGGTTTCTTTTGCCAGCCTTAGATTGGTTTATTTATTTATTCTAAAGTGTTGATATAACCTCCCAAATCCAACAATTGTGAGACAATCAGGGGGAACAGGAGGTGCCTCAGCCCTGAGCTGCAATATTTTTCGTAATTGCTCTTAATTATGTCCATCATTGGTTTGAAGCTCACTGCAAAACATGGGGCTGAGATCCCCATTACTTTCTCCAGAAGTCCAATCCTCAAAATGTTTTGGTGTAAAAATGCAGGAGCAGCAAAGGTGAAAACCAAGCACCTGACACTGCACTGACACTGCCATTGTATGAAGGGAAAACAGACCCATGAAGTGACCACGAGGAAGACTGGGAAGCTGGGCTCTAGGAATGGAGGAAAGCCCCCACGCAAGGGCAGTTAGGGTAACTTGATGGCATGTTAAAAACCCAGCTGATCAGGGCGTTGGCAGCACTGCCAGAACATCCATTTCAGTGTGAAAGTCCCTCTGTTTCAGTGATTTGCGTTTATTCCCTGCCGGACTGCACTGTTTGGGAGCTCCCTTTTGGCAAGGCTGTGCAGTCAGGGTTTTGGGAGGCAGCATGTCAAACAGCAGACTGTTACTGCCACTGAGGTAACTACGTGTCCTTGTCACACAGCTGACAATGCCTGTGCCTGGCTCCCAGCTGCCTCTGCCCCGCTACGGCTCTGGCCAGCAGCCCCTGCTTCTGCCACAGTCCATCCAGCTTCCTCAGGGGCAAAACCTGCCTGTAGGAGCTCCCCGAAGAATCCTCCCTCCTGGATCCCAGCCTTCTGTTCTTGCTGCCAGCAGGGAGGTAAGGATTAACTCCTGGTGCTGCTCATGGCATTCAGTAACCCCTCCTGCGTTGAAGTTTCACTCCTTGCTTGTTAAAGGGGAGAATGGCTTCTTTGGGATCCTTAAATATCCAAGCCAAGGATTGCTGTTAAAATGAAGGAACCCTTTTCCCCTCATCACCAAAGTGCAAGCCAGCAGTTTTCAGGTTTTGCTGCTGGTCACCATTCTGTTTCCAGGGAGCCACATCCTGCCTTGATCCAGTTTGGAGTCTCCAGTTTTATTACATGTTTACACAGGTTTCCCCAGAGTGCTTGAGGGGTGGTGAGCTCCAGACACAGTTGGAATACTGCCCAGATATTTCACTCTGTTGTGAAGCTTGTCCATTTGAGTAGGTATATTAATGTCATGTCTGGTTTGATGGATTCATATCATAAGTTTGTCTTACTATAGGGGAGAGAGAGCACAGCAGTTAACTTCCAGGTTCTGTATTTGCTTGTGCTGCTGGCTTGGTGCTTTAATACAAACAGATTATTTCACTTACAAGCCTCACTTTCTTCACCTGAAAAATATTTCTTCTTTTAATGGGCACGATGGGGAGAAGGGCAAAGATTTGGCTTAAGTGTTTATATGAAGTAATGAGTGATTTGTGAATGCAAAGATGATACTCTCTCTCACTCATTTTCCTCTGTAGTCCTCCCAGATGGAAATGAAAGGGTTTCATTTCTCCGATGGTAAACAGAGCATGTCCTCCGGAGGGTCTGTACCGTCCCCACACACGTACAGGTGAGATGTTCACAGAACCTGGGCTCCTTAGGATGAGGGACAAACGTGGTGCACCCATCATCCCTGTACAAGATCATCAGTCATGTCTGGAATGTACTCACTTCAGTCCCCATACTTGTGTCTAAATGCATGGTCGTGGCTTTCATTTTGGGTGTGGGCCAGTGTGAGTATCTGACGTGGTGCTTTGTGGGAAGTGCATGAAGTTACTTGTTCACTGAGTCTCAAACACAGGTTGGAATTGGTGTGTGCTTTTGTTCTTGTGAATGTGGGAAATCTGAGGAACATTGAGTACATGTTCGTGGTCCTGAAGATGGGAGTACTCATGTCTAGACACATGAGGTCATTGAGGCTTCTGGGACCCTCAGTTTATTTTTCTTTCTCCTAACCAACCCATATGTTGTCGTTTGGACTGTGGTGCTCACTGATCTGCACAGCACAGACTCCTGCTCTGTCTATTGCTGCTTTGCTGCCCTGTTTTCTTTCACACATGAATAAGGCTCTCATTCCATTGTAGAATTTACTCCATGAATGTTGTCGACTCTTCGATTTCCAGGCCTAGCTCTGCCAGCCCCAGCGGGAAGCCGTCGGGACCAGCAGTGAGCATGGGCTCTGTGCAAGGACACTACGTGCAGCAGGTAGTGTACCTGAGTTCCTTGTACAGCCCAAAAAATATGCTCTTCCACCGTTGTGCTTGTGCCTTGGACTGCAGAGGCAAGGCAGAAAGGCCAGTGTAACTGAAGCTCCATGTGGGAGTTGGTATTTTCCCCTGGGTAGGTGGGTGATTTACTGAGTCCCATAGTAATTCTGGGTGATTTGAAAGTCAGGAGAGATAAGAGGATTATCTGTTCTGCTGTGGAATTTTTATAAGTTACTTGCATTGCCAAATAGGCGAGACACTGAGGTTCTCAAATGTGAGATGCTACAGGAGTAAATTTGATGTCTTGCATGAATGATGGCCACAGTTTGCTTGTTCTGCCTGCCTAGAGGTGTCTGTCCTAGCTAATGCTTTGGTTTTTGTGTCAAAAGGCAAAGCAGCGGGTGGATGATAACAAAGCCAGTCTGGGAGCAGTGAAGCTGCAAGAAACAGCCTCCACAAACCAGATGAAGCCGGTGCGCACAGGAGCCATCAAACCTCAGGCAGTCAAAGTGGAGGAGAGCAAGGCCTAGGAGCACCTCTGATCCCGGCTGGTCCTGCTGCCTGAGAAGCACCACAGCTTAGACTGGACCCCACTGGATCTCCTGAAAATCTCACCAGATCTATCCCCACCCCACACTGACTGACTACAGCGACATCATTCAAGCCCCTCTCCCAACAAAGCAGTTTGAAACAGTGGATATGACATTGACCTGCTTGCTTTAAAACAAACCAATCATGTGACTTTTAAGTGGCTTTAGCCATTTTTTTTTATTTCCCCCCTCCCCATGCCCCATCCACAGGTAGCTGTGATTGCTCACTTGGCAAAGCCCGTCCTTCTCCTTCCCTACTTCTGTCTCAGCAGAGTGGCAACTGGGGGAGAAGGGTTAGTTTGAGGTTTTTCGTTTTAAAGGCAGCTGAGGTTTTTACAGAAAAGCTGTATCTTTGTTTATAGCAGAACTTTTATATGTTCTCTCATTCCCCCCCTTCTTTCTGCTTTCCTCATTCCTTTCAGAAAAAAATTCCCTTCCGCTAAAATGATGTTCTGACAAAACTCTGCTTAGTTTTGTGTATGGTTCTGTGCTATGTTGAGAGTTGGAGTTTGTTTGGGTGTATTTCCCCAGATGATTTAGCCTTTCAGACTGTTTGATTAAAAAAAAAAAAGGACAGTTATGGCATTTGTTAGTTTTTCAGTATTTTTGTTTCAAGCTAGAAGCAGTGCTTGCGTTACAAGTAAATGTGTGCTAAAGACACATTGTACATCAGTGCATAAATCCTGAAACTTGCACCACTTAAACATGGCTTCGGGGTGCTTCGTGCACAACAAAATTTTGCATTTTCATTTTAAGAAAAAAACCCATGAGATCTCTGTTGCAAGCTCATACAGATCTAGGTGTTTGATTTTTTTTCCTTTTTGTGGGTTTCGGATTTTTTTAGCAACTGCGAAACACACACAAAATGTAAATCATAGATTTACAAAATGGAACATTTGTTAGGAAGAAAAAATTCTCCTTACAGCACATGGGTCAGAAGAGTTGGCTAGAGCCAACGGGTCTGTATGGACTACTTTTTGTAGTTGTGATGCTCTCTCATGCTCCCTGCCTTGGCTGCTGAATTCTTCGTGTCTCCTGAGACTTGTCCTATATTGTGTTCATCCCTCGGGGCTGCTCTCCTAAGCTTTGCTCTTTTCCCTGAGTCTTGCTTTCTGTTCCTCTAATCCAGTTTTGTAAAATGTGCATAGAAACACATTGGTAAGGGAGCCCCTCTGCAAGGCACTCTTGGAACCTCCTATTTGGGGTTGGAAGCGCATGGTTACAGAGGCAATTTGGAATCATCCTTCTCTCTCCCTCCCCAGGTGAATAGCAAAGGGTTCTTTACTCTGATGCAGTTGCATATAGTGTGTGTGCAGCATCGTCACCTCACCACTCCTCTCCAGTATTTGATGATCTACACAAGGAAGATCCCAGTGGGAGAGGTTGGGTTTTATTTCTTTGGCTGTTTGGTTTTGGTTTATGTGAGTGTGTGTGTGTGTGTGTGTGCGTGTGCGTACGTAGATTTTATAGGATGGACTTAAAAGTTCCTGAAAGGGCTTGGGGTCCTTCATCTGATGGTAGTCTAAAGTAAAAACTACTTTCAGCTAACTTGGTTTGTGTTGTTTAGCTCTTTCAAAATGTAAAGTAGGCTGGTCACTCTGAAGTGAGGGACAGAACCATTTTTGGAGATGGTAGCTTGCTCATGGGTTGTGCGTCGGCCTCTGCTGGGTGGCAGAAAGTCATTTGGTGGTGGTTCCAAAGAAGATATTTTGAACAAAGAATGTATTGGGGAAGGGATCTGAAAGGTGTTCTTGTTTCTTTGTTTGCTTTTTTTTTCCCCTCTCCCCTTTCTGGAAAAAGATCCTTTGTAACTTTGTAAGGATGCATTTGAAGTTTTAAGCTAGGCATAAATATGATTTTTATACAGTAGCTTTAAAGAGCTTAGAAACCTAAACTAACTTAGGCATAGTAATGTCCCCTCTCCACAGGTGTCCCCATGGACCATGGCAGAGAACCCAAAGGGAAAGGGATAGGATGGTACTTTAAGAAAAAATAAGAGCTCTTTTTTTTCTTAGATTTTACGGATTTTAATTTCAGAGCAGAGTGTGCCAGCATCTCTCTAGCATCCTCCTTAAAGTACAGGGTTTGAGATTTAGTGACAAGTATTTCCCCAACCTTCAGACATCTCCCAGACCTGCATCCTCATCTGCTAGTCCTGCTCCCAGTGTTTTCCAAAGATTGCACCACCAGTAAGTCATCCCACCCTCGTTTCTATTTTCTCCCTGGAAATACCATTAACAGCAGAATTGTCTGTTTGGGATTTTTTTATTATCCTTCTGCCCAGCTGGCCCTAGCTAATACAAGCCCAGAATCTAACTAATGGCTAAAGAGACTTACCTGAGCCCCCCTCTTCTCATCTCTTCCCTACTCTACACACACTACTTCAGCTTCACAAAGACACTAACCTCCTTCCTCCCACCTGTGTGACTTCAAAATGGTCAAACGTGTTGGAGAAACTGGGTTATTGCAAGATCCAAGTTACTGCAGTCCCTCTGGTGTAAATGCCATCAGAACTACAAAACTTCCTGTTGAAAAAGGTCACCCTTCTTTCTCTTAATTCCCTCCATTCCTTCCCCCAACAGAATAAAACACTAGAATTTATTTATACGTATTTGATGTTGTAGGTCTAGGTGAAAAAGTAATTGTTTCACTGCTCTATTTATATATTATGTCTGAATTATTCTGTGCAGGAAAGGCCAAGAAATGCATGTGAGCTTCATTCCATTCCTCAACTTTGCGTGACTGTCAGCTGCAGTTGGCAAGACTCTCTCTCACTTAGTGGAGTTTTGTGTGTTGGAAAGCAGTTTTAGAGCCCAAATTTCTACGGTGCAATATCCTTCTCTGGCATATATTTTTGCTTGTTTGTTTGTTTGTTTGTTTAAAGCTAGTTCAAGGTTAGTGCAGTTTGTGGTGCTCTGGAGTCCAAAAGAAAAAGCCTCTGATCCTCAAAGGAGCAGAAATGCCAAGGGAGCTGGAATGCCAATAAAAATCCAGCATGGAGAGGAGGATGGAGATGCACAGAAAGTGACAATATGGTTACAGAGGGTCCTTGTGCTTGCTGTCTGCACTGCTGAGGGGTTGATTTATTGCTGATTTATTCCTTTGTGAATTGCTTTTGCTTTGACTGGAAGTCAGCTACCAAACTGCAGGCTCATTCTGCTGGGAAAGGTGCATGGTGTAGTGTGAGGGAAAGGTGGAACCCATCTTTCCAGCAACAAGGGATGCAGCAGGAATGTTCAGAGGCTGACCCTGCTGCTCGTGTTCAGCAGAGGGGCTGAAGAACCTGTGTGATCAGTTCCCTGTCACACAGAGAGCCACAGCCAGCAGCTCCAGTCCGTGCTGCTTTCCTTGCCCTTAATTTAAAAACAAACCAACATCGAAGTCTGGGAAGAAAAAAAAACGGAAAAAAAAGCACTCCAGTCTGTTTTAAATGTCAAGCAGAAGCAGCACACTCTCAGTGCCACAGGCACTGCTGCTGGTGTTCATAGCTTGCTCCTGGCTGTGCCAGCTGTGCAGTGTCAGCACCTCTGGATGTGCTTGCTGCCCTCCCTGTGTGTGGTGCTCACACAGAGGCACTCCCACATCAGCACCTTCCCTGCAGGAATGCTGCAGAACCTCAAGCTGCCCTGTGCTTCCTGTGCATTTATAGATAGGTTTGCAAAATGAGCCCAGTGTCTTTGCTGTGTCTCACCTCTTGGCTGCTCCCTGCATGCCAGGACCTCTTTCTGTTGCCTTTTCCTAACCCTCCCTTTTGCTCCAGGCTGGTTAAGCACAGGTTAATCCCTTGTAGCACTGGTTATTTTTTATTTGGCAGTCCAGTTTCTACATGAGGAAGTTGCATTTGTGAGTAAAATTTAATTTACGGCAGCCACCAGCTGCTTAGTGGTGGCCCGTGGACAGAAAAAGTGTAAAATAGAGACAGTAGAGTCCAGCTATTTTTGTTGTTTAATTTTATTAAAGACCACCAGGTTTTCCCAGTGGCCATAGACACTCCCTTGGGTTTAGTGGCTTATTCTGGCTGCTCCAGATGTCCTTGACTGTCCCCCCCAGGAATCACAGCTGCAGCAGTGAGGCGCTCACCCTTTAGCATGTCTCGAGGCATTGTCCTTAGCTGGAATCCTCTCTCTGGTTCTGTATAAATTGCATTTGTTGTTTCTCAAGGGGATACTGTCCTCCTTAAAGCTTTTAACTTCATGACCTGTATAGTAAATTTTTTTTGGCCTTTCCTCTCTTTGTCTTTTCATGTAGACCAGATATTTGAAAGGGCAGACGATGGATAATTGTGTAACGTGCAACCTGTTTATATTTTTTGGAAACTTTTACTTGGACCGGAATTCGAATCACGGAATCACCAGGCCAGTTGCGGCACACTCTTTATTGCCCTTCTCCTCGTTTCAGTACCTATTGTTTCTCCTTTCAAATATGTGATTGTATTAGCTCTTTCCATATGAAAGAATTCTCCTTATTTAAATAAAAAAAAATTAAAAAAATAAAGCAGGTTATGCTTTTCTCAAATCCCCCAGTCCCTTGTCTGGTTATTTTAGTTAATTTAAAAAAAAACCAAAACAAAAAAACACCACCAAAAAACCCAAACAAACAAAAAATAAAAGTAAAAAAAAATTGAAAAAAACAAAATTCCGGTTTTAAAGGTTGTGTAAATGTCGCACAGTCGGGAAGGGGAGGGACACGGTGTTTGTGGTGCCCTGGGCTCAGGTGCTGGCGGGTCTCTCACGGCCGCATGGCGGGCAGGCCGGGCGGGCGACGTTGCCGTGGCAACACATCCGGGTTCCTGCTTCCGTCCCCGCATGCGTCTGACGTCACATCCGGCGTCACCAGGTAGGGGGCGGGTGGCG
>JAHLSL010000016.1:5824251-5842718 GCA_025920805.1 Petroica traversi
GGCCCGTGTGGGGCCCGTGTGGGGCCCGTGTGGGGCCCGTGTGGGGCCCGTGTGGGGCGGGGGGGGCCCGTCCCGAACGCGGTCCCAAATTTGGTCCTGGTCCCGGCCTTAGTCCTGACTCTGGCCACGTCTTGGTCTCTACTCCAGCCCTAGCCCTGGTCGTGGTTCCGATCCTAATTCCGGTCCTAGTGCTGGTCCCCATCGTGTTCCCGGTCCTGACCCCAGTTCTGGTCCCGGTCGTGGTCCCGGTCCCGATGCTGGTCCTGACCCTAGTCCTGGTCCCGGTCCTGATCACTTTCCCGGTCCTGGTTCCGGTCCCGGTGGTGTTCCCGGTCCCGATGCTGGTCCTGACCCTAGTCCTGGTCCCGGTCCTGATCACTTTCCCGGTCCCGGTCCCGGTCCCGGTGTTGTTGGTCCCGATGCCGGTCCCAGTCCCGGCCCCGCGGTGCCGCTGGTCCCGGTCCCCCCTCACCTCCGTACCCCTGAGGGGCGTGGGCGAGGCCTGGGGGCGGTGATGGCTCCGGAGGGTGCTGGGGGTGTAGGGTTGGTGCTCCTCTACCCCCAAAAACACTCAAGGGAGGATCCAGGGCTGGGCACAGGGTGGGTGGTGGGTCCCAGTGACCCTCTGAGGGCGAGGTGTGGGGTCACTGCTGCCCCGAGAGCTTAAAGGGGGAACAGGGCGGGGTGGGGACGGTGGTCCTGCTCTCCCCTGTGAGGGGTGCGGAGCCTGGCAGAGGTTTGAGGAGGAGCCCGAGGTGGGGCTGCACACCTGCCCTGGGCCCAGCTGTACCGCAGGGATCAGCACGGCCTCCATCAAGTGCTCCCGGGGTCCCTGCAGGGCTCAGGTGGGAGCACAGCTCTGCCCAGAGGCTCCTGAAAACCTCTGCTCCACACGTTGCTCGTGTTTTGTAGGCAGAGAGAAATCAGGCCAGTGGCACCACTCTGGATTTGGTGATGTGCTCGCATCTGTCTTTGTTCTCTCCTGATCAAAGCCATGCAGATGGATCTGTTCTGGTAACTTTCTGTTGTGTTGAGGTGAGGAGACACAGCACTGGTTCTCTGCTATTTTCTGACCTAGCTTTTAGCACTTCTGCTTAAACAGCACCTGTACATTTGCTCCAGTAACCAGCTTTCTAATGTAGAGGGTGTTGGGGGATCTGCCTCTCCCTTCCCCACCATCAAAGAAATACCTCAGTTTGTAAGGAAGTATCTTGTTTGAGTTTTTTTTAAGCTACCTAAATAGCTCAGTTCATGTGGTCATCAGGTGCCTGAGCACGTGGGTTGTCCATCAGCAGCATCAGAATTTGGGCTGTGAGCTTTGCTTTGCACAAAGCAGAATATAGGCTGGAGAATTAGGCTGCTGTGTTTCTGCAGAACCAGTACAAGAATAAAAACAGGGTTTCGAGCTTTCTAACTACTGCAGGCAGAAGCAGGGCAGATGAAAAGTGTGTCAGTTCAGTAACTTTATTTTTATAATTAGTCCTGTAGATAGAATAGAAACACGGAAAAACGAAAAGTGAGAGAATTTTGGGAATTACCATGAGCTGCGTGTAGCAGAAATTAGGTCTGAAAGAGTGACTGCTGTTCTCTTCTGCTCTCGAAGGTTCAGAGAAACCTTTGACAGGATGTTGGGGTTTCTGAAGGAGCCAGTTGTGGTCACTGCAAAGATCAATGTGAACCTCGTGGCACTGACTGTGATAGGATTAATAAGTCGGCTCTGGGGGCTTTGCTATCCACGGGCTGTGGTGTGAGTAAAGAGTTTCTTTTCTACCTCAATGACACTGAACTTGTTTTTCAAACACTTCTGAGTAAGAGTGCAGAAGAGCACAGCTTGACTGATGTCAGCCACTGTAAATCATAGGATCACAAAATCCCAGACTGGTTTGGGTTGGAAGAGACCTTAAAGCCCATCTCATCCTGCCCCTGCTGTGTGCAGGGACACCTTCCACTATCCCAGGTGTCCCAGCCCTGTCCTACCCGGCCTTGGACACTTCCAGGGATCCAGGGGCAGCCACAGCTCCTCTGACCAACCCGTGCCAGGGCCTCCCCACCCTCATAGGAAAGAATTCTTTCCTAGAAATTAATCTCAACCTACTCTCTGCCAGTGTGAAGCCATTCCCCCTTGTCCTGCCACTCCAGGCTCTTGTAGTCTCTTCCCATCTTTCCTGTAGGCTCCCTCAGGTACCAGGAGGCCACAATTAGGCCACCCCTGTGGGCCTTCTCTTTTCCAGGCTGAACAATCCCAATATAGTGATATTCTTTCCTTAATAAAATCCCCTGAGGAGAAGGGGCAGAGCCTCTATGCTTCACTGCATTCTTAGCTTTCTGCCAACAAATCAGTGTTTGCTTTCTGAGTATCCGTGCAGGATAATTCCCGTTGGATTTGACACATTTCTGCCTCTGGTGTTTCAGTTTTGATGAAGTTTATTATGGCCAATTTGTTTCACTCTACATGAAGAGGATCTTCTTTGTGGATGACAGTGGCCCACCTTTTGGCCACATGCTGCTGGCCTTGGGAGGTAGGGTCTCCTGGGACTGGGAACTGCCTGTTGCTGTGGAAGAGAGAGAGGTGCTGGTTAGAAATTAATTACCAGATCCAGTTATGGGGGGGGAAGCACAAGGCAGATGAGAGACTCTGGTATAGAGGGAATTGAGTTTTCCTTTGATTAGGATTGTTAGGGGGCTGTTGCATGAGAAAAGGGGGAATGATGAAGCCTTATATCCATCACCTCACTGTTATCCAATCCTTAAGATAAAGAGAAAGGTAAGATGAGAACTGCAAGTGACAAGAAATAGGCAGCAAGCCTCAGCTCCTTTCTGAAGCTGAGAGATCACAACATGAAAGTGTCTGTATGGGAGGGAGGGATTAAATATACATCTGACTTTGTCACTGAGAATCTCTCGTTCCCAATTTATGTTCTTTGTGCCTCTGCACATTCTCTAGTATTGCTGCAGACAGAACAGTATCAAAGAGGACCCTTTTGGGAATGAGGGCCTTTGTGCAAGGGAAAGCTGTGTGTTTGGGAAATGGTTTCCAATTTAGCACCAGGTTTTAGAGACTGAAAATTCTTTTGTTTGTGTTGTAGGTTACATAGGAGGATTTGATGGAAACTTCCTATGGAACAGGATTGGAGCTGGTAAGAGCTGTTTTTAACTGTCTCATTCTTTAGAGAAAATAGCCAGAATTTCAGCTACTGGCAGATGCCCTTTGCCTGTCTAGTGGAAATAACACTTTATCCAACACCTTCTCTTTTCAAATAAGTCTTTTGCAGATCTCTAGCACAAGTTAAAAGCACTATGAATTCACAGCACAGGCTTTCTAAATCACCTAAACAGTTTAAGCAATACAAGATGGACAAATTAGTACAAGTAGGAGTTAGATTCATCTAACAACTAAGAAATTCTGTATTGGTCTGTCCTCTCTGCAGTTAAGTCTCCAAAGTGGTGGGCCACTGTTTCCTGTTTTCTGTTTCAGAGTACAGCATGAATGTTCCTGTGTGGTCCCTGCGCCTCCTGCCAGCCCTGGCTGGTGCTCTCTGTGTGCCTTTAGCCTACCAGATTTTGGTTGAACTGCATTTCTCCCACTGTGCTGCTCTTGGAGCTGCTCTTCTGATTCTCTTAGGTAAGATTGTTCCACTCAGCCCCATTCTTCATACTTGCTGAGAAGAGTCCCTTTTCCCCTTAGGAATGTTTAGGGTGTAGTAGTATCTCCCCAGAAAACACAGACAACACATCAGCCTTGGCCTGTGTCAGCTGAGCCTCCCTGGTCTCCTCCATCCTCACAGCTCTGCAGCAGGCTGCCCTTCTGGGCTTTATACAAGTTCATTTCAATATTAAGCAAAGTAGGCAGCCTTAATAGAAGGAAAGATTTCCTTTCCTCACTGGAAACCATATTTCTTTTATCCAAGGAGACTTGTACTCCCTTCCTCAGGTGTTTACAGGATGAGCTACAACCCACTGGTTTTTAACAGCAGGATGGCCCTACTTGCAGTCAGAGCTCATCAAATTTCCTCATCTCCAAACTGCAGCAAACTCCAGCCTGTGTCCTTAGCACGGTGATGTGAGGCTGTTCTGGTGTGTACAACTCAGCTGCTTTTGTTTTCTCTGAGGCACTGCTGGCAGCTGCCTGGAAGGGAAAGAGCCTCTCAGCAGCTCTTTAGCAGCCTGATAAGAGAAACCTCTCCCACTACCAGCTGCTCTGATTCTGGCTCACTGCAGCTCCCTTTCCTGCAGATCTGTTGCAGTGCTCATTCCTTGCTGGGCTCACTGCCTGGACTCTTTGCCTTGAGAGCCACCTCTCTGGATTTCTCAGGACTGATTTTTCTTTGCCTCTGTAGGAAGTGCAGAAGCTTTATCTGCCCCTGACAGACTTTACAGCTTGCCCACCTCTTTGTCTTGGAAATGGCCATGTAATTTGCTGCTGATGGAAGGTTTTTATCCCTCTAAACCCAGCACTTGCTCATAACAGCCAGGAGGAACTGTCTGTCCCTAAAAGGGCAGGTCCTTCTGTTGGATAGCAGTGTGAATGTCTGAGGTAGCACTTACCTATAGATAAGTTTCTCTAATTTTGTGTCTGTGTCTCTTTTCCAACAGAGAATTCTCTGATCACTCAATCAAGGTTCATGCTTCTGGAATCAATTCTGATTTTTTTTATCCTGCTTGCAGTTTTGTCCTACCTGAAATTCTACAATTTGCAAAAGCACAGGTAAAGCTGGATTATCTCCCATCCTTTTGGATATTCTCATGGTGACATTTTTTTTTTTTTGGTCACAGGCTGTATTTTTCTGTGCCTCTTAACAATTCTGCAACTTGCTTCATCTGTCTGTAAAATCCAGTGCTTTGACCTCTCATATGGCTGCCACAGAAGTTCTCTCCTGAGTAGTGTTAAATATTGTTTTTACTGTTAGCAGGGTTGTCTTTTTTTAATATTAAAATAGAAAAAAAATCCCTTGGGAGCACTTCTTTGTTCACCCAGATTTTTTTACTGGAAGGTTTCCTTCTGTCATGGAAACACTGATGATAACAGGTCACTTAATGTTCCTTTGTAACCATTTACAGACATTGCATTTAGAGATATTTGTCTCTTTAGTTCTCCCATCCTTGCAGAAGATGAAGTAATCCTTAGTAAAATAAAATTATCTTTAAACTGAGCCTAGCAAGTGATTTAACACATTTATCTTTAAGTGCCTTCTCTGGAAGCTGGTGGTTTTGGCTCCTGCTGACTGGAGTAGCCTGTTCTTGTGCAGTTGGGTAAGTGATGATGTCTTACCTGGACTTTAATGGCTCCTGTTCAGGAGAATGCTTGAATATTTATATCTTGTGTTAGGTAATAATTTTTAACCATGCTAATTTTTTATACACTTTCTTCTCAGAGTGAAATATATGGGCCTGTTTACCTATATGCTGCTCTTGGCCATTGCAGGACTCCACTTCTGGCACATGATAGGAGACCAGACCTTGTCAAATGTAGGTAGCACAGCATGCAAAATATATTATTTGTAACTTTTCAGTGCAGAGCCTTTCAAGCTCACAGATATCAGTGCAGTCTGTAGCTGGCTTTTGTACTAAAATTCCTTGTCTAGAAACCCTCTCATCACAGCACAGTTCTCAGCTCAGTTGCTGGGGAAGACGGAATTAAGTTTAAGAAAAATATGTGTACGTGACTATCTTTTCTGCTGTTATCCATGTCCTGGTGATGTGTGACTCAGAACAAGCACTTGTCTCACACAATCCTGCCAGCTCCACTTCAAATCCTTGCTGGAAATTACCCCGTTGTCCACAGAATTTACAGCTGAGAGTGGTGGGGAAAACTCAGAAAAGACAAATAAAACAAGCTAAGTGCTCTGGAGTTTTTAATATCTGGAACATGAAACCAGTGAGTTTTCTCTGTTCTTCCAGGTTTCCTTGTTGTGCCATTTTCTAGCCCGGAGTCTGGCCCTCATCATCATCCCCATGGGGCTGTACCTCTCCTTCTTCTATGTTCACTTGGCTTTGCTGTATCGCTCTGGGCCTCACGATCAGATCATGACAAGTGCTTTCCAAGCCAGCTTAGAGGTAAAGGAAATGTGCTCTTGGAACTGATTTATTAGAGAGAAGAGGGGAAAATGTTCACTATTGTCTTTAGGGATATTTCCTGAGATCCTGTAGTCTTTTAGGTTTTTAGGTGTTGGTGTATTTACTGTCTATTGAGTATGATGCTGCAAGACTTGATTTTGGTAGATAAAACCAAATGAGAAGGCACTGTGTGAAGATCCTGCTGTGTTGGAGTAGCATGTGACTCAGTAGAATTCAAGCAGCCTCTGGGTTGTTTCTCTTCTTTGTACTTACCCTGTCCTTCCCCTTCTCAGGGTGGGCTGGCTCGAATCACTCAGGGGCAGCCCCTGGAGGTGGCCTATGGCTCTCAGATCACCCTGCGCAACGTGCTGGGCAAGCCCATGCAGTGCTGGCTCCATTCCCACACCAACACTTACCCCATCAGGTGAGGAATCTGCCTGGGTCTCTGTGGGGGGATGAAAGTCAGCTCTGCTTCCTCACCAGTCCAAGCACAGCAGTTTGGGTCCTGGCAATGTGTTCATTATTCCTTTAGATTCCCTGTGCTTTGTAGGAGTGATCAGTGATGGGGTGCTGGTTTGTATTGCTACTGGTGAGCACAGAAATGCAGCTTTACACCTCTGTGGGTTTTTGTATCTTCCTTTACAGGTATGAGAATGGCCGAGGGAGTTCCCATCAACAGCAGGTGACCTGCTATCCCTTTAAGGATGTGAACAACTGGTGGATTGTCAAAGATCCTGGAATGTGAGTATGCAAGAGATTTAAATTCAATCCAGCCAGGGCTTGGACTGGATTGGACATAACTCTTTTCTGCTTATGGGTGCAGGAGCCTGGTGGATCTGAGCAAATGATTGCACCTCTTTGCACAATCCTCCTCAATGTGGGAAAAGCATTGTTGAGGACTCTGAAATCCTGTCGGAACTGCTCTTGCCAGAACTTGGGTTGTGCTGAGCACAAGGGGAACTTGAAAGACTCACAAGACCAGTGGAGATTCTTCAGGTGTTTTGAATGAAAGGGAAGCTCTGCTTTTTGAAGTGTGTGAGCCAAGCTGTTAGAGTGTCTTGATGAGTTTTATCAAACTTGAATAAAAGAGTGGAAAAGAGTAGAAAACACTTTTGAAAAATGAGTAGTTCTTTGTATTAGAAGCCTGGAATGAGCTGTAAGAACTGCCACATAGGGAAGGAGTCCAAGTGGTGCCTGTACCTGAGAGGCCTGTTTTGTGCTCAAGTGTTTTGCCATTGTCACTGTCAGTGCAGAGCAGGACTCTCTGTCCTTGTTTTGCCAGTAAAAGCCCTTGAGTCATGTAATTCCATACTGATCAAAAATTGCTTTTGTAGGTTTCTTACATTGTTCTGGGAATTGTATAAAGAGTCCTGTCAGAAGGATGGTGTGCCATTACAAGTCATATCCACACTGGGAAAGTTTGTCCATGATGCAAAGCTTTCAAGTATGGACTGTACAAGAACCACAGTCTCCAAATACATTCTTTAAATTCTTCATACTCAAAAGACTCCTATGAGCATTGGAGGATGTAAAGTCCTTCTATGGAACAGTAAAATACAGGCAGCAGTTCAGTGAACTGCAGTATTCCCCCTTGCCTTGGCCCTGTCCAGCAGCAAGGTGAGAGTTTACTCTGTATGGTATAAAAGCCATTGATCTTGCCTATGATTCTGCCAGAGTGACACCAGCTGTAGCACAGCACCCTTCAGACTCAGTGAAGCACTCAGTGTTTCCCACAAGCCACCAAACAGCTGTGTGACAGTAATAACCTTAATTCACTCCTCACTGACCTGGATTCAGACCACTGACCTAATGCCTGGAGTGTCAGTATCCCATTACTGATCCTCTGACTCATTCTGCCCTTAACTCACCTTTGCCTCCGTGAGCTTTGTTTCCATTCTGGTACAACCTATATATTGCTGTAATTTCTCATTTTCTTGCCTAAATATCTGTCCCTGCCTGCAGTGTCTTGACCTAACAACTTGGTCATGACAAGATTGTGTTCTATATAAAGATACATATAATTTAACCATTTCCAATGTAACCATTTCCTCTTGGGTGTCCCTTCACCAGGCAGCAGCTGGTGGTGAGTAACCCACCCCGGCCCGTCAGGCACGGGCACATCGTGCAGCTGGTCCATGGCATCACCACTCGCTACCTCAACACGTAAGTCCTTCCCTGGTGCTCTGCTCTGCCAAGCCTGCTGGCTCATTCTCAGAATAACCATTCAGGGGTTGAAGCACAGTGATCTTGCATTCAGATATGCCATGAAACTGCCTGTTATTTGTGGATTTTTACACCAGTGAGCCTAGGAGGGACCTCATGTGGTTAGTTCCATAAGCCATCACTGTGGCCCAGAGGAAGGGTGCTGGATGCTTATTTATTTTTTCTGCTTGACTTGCCAGTGGGATTTGATCCTAAGCACAAACTTCTCAGTGGTTGCTCACTGCTTCTGTTCTTCTCTACTAGTGGCCTTTAGAGGGTATCACAGTTATTCATATGTCATGAGAGTCCCCTCTGTGAGTCTTCATCCTCAGCCCTTCACTGCCCCCAGTCCAGACAGGTGCAGGTATTTGTTTTTCTGTGTGACTTAACCCAAAACAAACTCCCCTGACTCTGGTGGCATCCACCTAGAAGGATGTGCTCTGGAAGTTGGGAAGATGGAGTGCTGGAGAATCTCTGGCTGACTGCCAGAGAGTCTTGCCTGGTTTGAAAGCCTGCAGTATGAAGTTGCCTCCTGACTGCTTCCCAAAGGGCATCTGCGTGTACTTGAATATCACCCAGATTAGGAAGGAGGTTGTTCTGAGCTTGGGTTTTGGCTATGTCCCTTCCAAATCTAATTTGTTCATTATTGGAAACCCCAGTGAACAGCGTCTCTGTTTGTCACAATCAGTGCTTGTTCTTCAGCCTGGCATCACAGGCATCTGCATTGGCTTCCTCTGAGCCTGTTCCTGGCAGCTCTTGGTTGTGGGGAATGCTCTCTCTCAGAGCAAACAGTGCAATCTCTATAAGTGAGTTACTTTTTGCTTTATTACTGAATCCAGTCTAAGCCAGTTCCATATGGGTTTGCTTTTTATATGTATTTGGGAAATGGTGGTGGAGGATCTCCCTTTGTTTGTCTTCTAGGCATGATGTTGCTGCTCCTCTTAGCCCCCACTCCCAAGAAGTTTCCTGCTATATTGATTATAACATCTCCATGCCAGCACAGAACCTCTGGAGAGTGGTGAGTGGTCAGAGGGGGGGAGGAGCTGATCATTCTCCAGCAGAAACAGCTGAGACAACATGGATCAAAAGCCATCTTTCTGTTGTAGGAAATTGTAAATCGTGAGTCTGACACGGATGTGTGGAAGACAATTCTGTCAGAAGTGAGGTTTGTTCATGTGAACACCTCTGCAGTGCTGAAGGCAAGTGGGGTTATGTTTATTTGCCTGTAGCTTTTGCTTCATACAGTACTTGTAATCTCAAAAACTCTGCTCCAAAATAGCTAAACCACTATAACAAATAACCAAATAAGTAAATTAAAGAAAACAATAAACTTCCTCACTGTGACAGTGGAGCAGCATGTGTTTTACAGAGTCACACTGGTACTTCATCCCTTTCAGCATCAAAGCTGTCCTGCTTCTTAAGAGGTTGTGACCCCTGTGCACAACTGAGGCTTAGAAACAGATGCTGAGTCTATGAGAGCAGCTGGAATTATTAAGGGTATTTTTCTTCACAAAGTTTGCCAGAATCACTGATTTTACGGCTGTAGCATTTATTGAGACAGTTTTGCCTGGTGACTCTTCACACATTTTCTGGCAGTCCCTTGCTGTCATCTACTGCTCAGACAGAGCCTGAACTACTTCCATCCTGAAGTTCAGATTGGCAGGACTTTTAGTTTAAAAGTTCACAGTTGTCTTTCTCTTTTAGCTCAGTGGAGCATCTCTACCCGAGTGGGGATACCGGCAGCTGGAGGTGGTTGGAGAGAAGCTGTCCAAAGGCTACCACCAGAGCATGGTGTGGAATGTGGAAGAGCACAGATATGGAAAAAGTATGTCTCAGCCATGTTCTTGAAGCAGCTTTCACTTCATGAGGATGTGAAGGTGGCTCTGTCTGTGTGTGATCAGTTGGCTCTACCATGGTGTCAGAATCCTTCAGTCCCTTCAGGTGCAGTTGGATGATGGAGTTGGAGAAGGGCTCCTAGGAGAGTGAGGAGCCTGTGCTTTCTCCCCTTTCTAGTTTTCTGCTTGTTACATAGGCCTGTGCTTTCTCCCCTTTCTAGTTTTCTGCTTGTTATTTCTGAGCTATGCTGTTTTCTGCCAGGCCAAGAACAAAAAGAGAGGGAAGTGGAACTGCACTCTCCCACACAGATGGATATCAGTAAAAACCTCAGCTTCATGGCAAAGTTCACAGAATTGCAGGTGAGTGTCTTGTTATTCCCTTCATGTTTCCTTCTGCTGCAGAGCAAGAACCTGAGCATTTCTGCAGATTCTGAGCCTGAGGATTCTTTGTTTAATCCTTGCTGATAGTTTGGCTTCATCACTGAAAAAAAATGTCTCTGAATGCACTTATAAGGGCATTAAAGACCTGGGCTGTCCAGTAATGAATACCCAAGTGATTGTGTAACAAAAAAGGGGGAGGAAAATTTGTTGGGCACCCAGAAGCTGCCTGAAACAGAACTGATACATGCAGTGAATAGTGCTAATGCCCCTTACGATCTTTGTAGAAATTCATTAAGGAAAGTGCATTATTTAATAACAAAATAAAGCCATTGTATTGATCAGTATCCATATGAGATATGTAAAATATTTCTCCATTCACAGGGTAGGAGTTGAACATCTTAATCTGGAGCTGTTCACCCATGCCTGCTGTTCCACCTGTTGCTCCAATTCTGAAAGCCTTCTGTTTACCTTCTTTTTTTCTAGTGGAAAATACTCACATTAAAAAATGAAGACACAGAACATAAGTACAGCTCTTCTGCCCTGGACTGGATCACAATGGACACCAATATTGCCTACTGGCTCCACCCCACCTCGGGGGTAAGTACAAGAGGTAGAAGTAGCTGTGAAGCTGTTGAGAAAGCAGAACAGCTCAGATGTGAGCTCCAGGAGTGGGAGTCAGAGCAGGGCTGCAGCTGCCAGCCAAGGACTTTTCCTGTATTAATATGTTTTCCATGAGGGGTGAGGTATTTATTTTAGCATGAGATACAGCTTTGACAGTAGTTGTTTTCAATTAAACCATGTTTGCTCGTGCTTTTTTTTTTTAAAGGTAAACTGCTGTTTAATAGTTTCCATTATTGATTTCATTTAGAAGATGAGTTCATCTCCAATAGCATCCTTTAAATACCTTCCATTACACAAGAGTCTTTATTAAAGCAGCAAAGTTTATCAACCAGCTTTGTTCCGGGTTACTAGGCAGGCACATTCTGGAGCTTAATTTAGGAAGTTTGTGTAGGTAATATTTAACCTTACCTAAAAGAACCACAGCATGTTCCTGCTTCTGGCTTTGACCATGATCTGTCCTGCAGGCCCAGATCCATCTCCTTGGGAATGTTGCCATCTGGGCTTCAGCAAATGCTGCTGCTCTGGTGTACCTATGTCTGTCCCTGTGGTACCTGCTACGGCGAAGGAGGAAGATTTATGACATTCCTGAAGGTCTGACTGCACTCTGTGTGTGTGTCCATGTGGAAGCCTGTGCCTTGTTCTGCTCTGAGATGCCATCTCCTGTCTCCTGCAGATGCCTGGCAGCTCTGGATGTCAGCGGGAGGCGTCTGTGCTGGAGGCTGGGCTGTCAATTACCTGCCCTTCTTCCTGATGGAGAAAACACTTTTCCTGTACCACTACCTGCCTGCTCTCACATTCCAGATTCTCCTGATTCCCGTGGTACTGCAGCATCTGGGCGATCATCTCTGCAGGTATTTGGCTTCAGCAGAATAGTTCTCTTGAACAGGAGGCCTGGCACACTTCTTTCTTCAGGGCTGTCACCTGGGCAAGCTGCTGCAGGGAAAACAGTGGTTTTTCCAGCAGTTGCCACACTCTGGAAAGCCAGGCCAGGTGCAGGCCTTTTGGATGAAATCTTTGGCCAGCCTTGATGTAACTTGAGTTCTCTTTCCCTGTCTCATCCCAGATCTGTGCTGCTCAAGAGCATGTTCAGTGCCCTGATTGTGGGCTGGTTCTCCTCAGTGTACTTTGTGTACTGCACCTTCAGCCCCGTGACCTACGGGCAGCCTGCACTGGCCCTCACAGAGCTGAAGGCCTTGCGCTGGAAGGACACCTGGAACATCCTGATCCGAAAGCACTGACCTCTCCAGCCTTGGGACAGCAAAAGGAAACACCTTTTGTGCAAAGCCAAGAATTTATTGTTAGTAATATGGAATCTTAACAGTCGGTTCAGCTGTTTTGTAGTAGTCCAGATCTAATGGTTACAGGAGGAGAAAATAAAGGAACACTGTTACAGAAAAGGTCTCAACAGTAATACAGCTGGTATGAGCACAATTCCCAGTTTCTGCTCATTACATTCACCCTTCACTGCCCCTCAGGGTGTGAAGGTTGGTGACTTCAGCCAACAGCATCCCAGCTCCTTTGCTGGGTTGAGCTGCAACAATTTCTGTTTCTGGGAGTACAATGGTGGTTTCTTCCTTCTGGCACTGCGTTGCTCTTAGGGCTATTTCTTGTGTTTCCTATTACTGTGGTCTGCAATCCCATGACAGGAGTTACTATAAATGGACTCTTCCCAACACATCAGATACTTTTTTCTGTTTTCTTTGTTATGCCTGAAACCCAGGTTTTTCCAGCTCTAAAGCTTGCCCATCTTTAACAATCAGTAACTGGCCCTGCAGACCTACAGCATCATTCCATGACTCTACTCTTTAACAATGCTTTATCTGCCCCCAAATTCCAATGCTCTGCTATCACCTCTGTTTATGTAAATACAGCATTAAGCTACATTTATAAATAGTTCATTCTGCATAGAATAATGACTTGTTACTATTATCTATTTATAATCATCTGACAAAAGCATCACTTTTAAGAAGATAAGCAAAATAAAAAGACATTAAAAATTGCTGTTGCAGCTAAAGAAGGCTTCAGGCAAGCCAGGAGCTGAGCCAAAGCCAGAGGAATCCTTTGGCCTTGTGGCACTCATGTGAAGCCTGAGACCTGTTACCAGCAGTGGCAGTACTGCCATTACACCTCAGATCCCACTGGAAAAGGAACTCTGGGCAAGGTAGGACTGATCCTGCTGCCAAGGAAACCTGCTCCAACTTGTGCACATGGAATTCAGGGTAAAAACACCAAAACCCAGCCCATGGCCTGGCCTGCAGCAGCAGAGAATTCACAGAGAAGGAGAAGGCAAAGGTGAAGGACTGGGATTGCTCAGTGGGGGATTTGGAATGGCTCTGTCCAGGTGTCCAAGCAGGGTTGTAGTACCTGGGCCATGCTCCATTTCTGTATCCACATGGCTGCAGCAGCAGGTGCTGCTGCCAGAGCACCATTCCCACAGTTGCTCACTGCTTTAACAAATTCTATTCAAGGCTCCCTCCCACCCCCAGAGGAAGGCATGATCCAACCACAGCCATTCACTGTAGGTTTTAGTGACTGTTTTGCTCCTACTGTAATCAGCCCTGAGAGCTAATGCTTCAGTGCACTAGCTCATACTCTAAGTCTGTCACCCTGAGCTAAACAGCACCCAGCAGCAGTCAGGAAATGATCTGCCTTCTCCTGGGCACTGCAGAAGTACCACTGAACTATCACTGAAACACCAAACCTTCACATCCCTTTGTAGTGTTGAAAAAACTACAGGGATGAAAGTGCAGACTGCATTTCTTAAATCTTGGGTTTTTTTCCTCTAAATTTTCAGCCACAACAGCACCAAAGGTAACAATTCTGAGTTAAGAACTGTTGAGTGTAAGAGCCCCTCCAGCAGTGTTCCTTTCTGCTGGCAAAGTACAAGTACCAGAATTACCTTTTACAAAAGTGGTCATTTCTGATCACTGTTGATTTATTTATTAGCCAAAGTAACACACCCACAACCAACACAGCCAGACCCTGCTTTTAGAAAAATCAGCAAATATGAAAAAGTTCCTCTTAACAACATTTCCCTCCCACCCTCATTCTCAAAATTACTGTAAGTCCAGACTCAAGAACAGTATCACAAGGACATTTTCAAAGGTCCAACCAGCACTTCATGGCAGACTTTTTTTCCAGACAGACACTTCATGCTGCTGCACTATCACTTATCTGGGGTAAACTACAGAAACTGGGATGTCACTGTTTGTACTTCTTGTCTGCTCTTTTTAGAAAGCCAGACATTCTTGTGCTGAAGCTGCTGGAGTGCAAGGCAAGTGCTCTGACCCTGTCTGAGGGTAGAACATGCCCAGGCAGCTGCTTGTGCCAGCAGGAGGAGGGTCCTGCAATTCCCAGTTTCCCCCCCTTGCTGACCTCACCAGCCATCTCTGGAAGTGGACGGATTCTGCACAGCAGAATTTGCAACCAGCAGTACAGAAATGCACTAAAAGACACTAATACTGACAAGGTCAGGTTTCTGTTTCCATGAGCAACTCAATCCAGTTGGAGCTCACACATTCAGTAACTGTGGTAAAGCACACTGGGTACAAAAAATAATCATACAGTGTAGCAAGATTCAGGATCTTAGAAAGGAATAAATTAGGAATCAGAACCATTAAACTACTTGGGCCTGTCCCCTAGTGAACTGCAAGTTCCCATTTGTCCCAGACAGTCTCTGTCTCACCCCTATCTCACGGGAGAGGTGCCTCTACAGGCCTGTCCCTCTGACCCCACAAGCTAGAGGAGGCTGGCCAGCAGCAGAGCATGGCCACAACTCAAGGTGCCAACAAGGTGGAGAAGAATAAGAGCTGTACCTGCTTGTTAAAATTACCAGCATGTGAGCTAGTCTTGGACAGAGAGAAAAACACCCACGAGGCAGATGATTTTTGTGCTACAGACGACCATCGCCAGGGAAATGGGGCATCTTGCTGGTCACCTGGTAGTGCTTAATTTTCAGGGGAGTCCTCAGCATTAGATCTCATTTTGAAAATTAAAAAAAGGCAAGTAGCACTGCCTTCAACCAGTTCATCAAGTAACAACTCCAGGCATCTCAGGGAGAACAGGGAGGGGTCTGGAGGGAACAGGGATGGACAACCAACCCCTTCCCTCTGTGAGAAGGCTCCCACCACGATCCCCTCCACTGCTAGGACGACTTAAGGGGCACTTCACCAACCATTCCGTGCGAGTCCTTTCCCAAAGTTGTCTTCCGTGTCGGTGTGGAGCAGAGGCAAACCCTTGGGCCGTGCGGGGTTAGTGCGGGCGGCTGCTGGACTCGAGGTGGGAGCGCTTCCCGGCCGCCAGGACAGCGCCGCTCTCCGCGGGCTCCGGGAACGGCCGCTTGTACGTCCGGCCGTGCCCGTTCAGCGCCCCCCGCTGCCACTTGCAGATGTCTCCGTTCAGGATGTCCTGAATGTGCTGCACGATGAGGTTTATGGCAACTGCAGAGAGGAACAGGACATGAAGGCTCTGCTTGGCGGTGTTATCTAGAAAATGTAGGGCATCCACCCTTGCTCAACTCAAGTTTTAACAAGCCCTTAAAATGAAACTGCAGTGAGGTCAGACCTCAACAGGTCACTTTTCAAGCCCTCCACAGGCTGAGCTGCTCCCTCCCCTCCAGCAGAAACCCCTTCCTCAGGAGCAGGCCCTAAAGGTAGCAGCGTGCCTCCTGCTCTCCTCCCAACCCCAAATGTGTCTTGCCAGGGAAATCAGGGAACCCAAATTCCTTTTACCCATGTTGTCAACTCCTCGGGGGATGATCACATCCGCATACTTCTTTGTCTGCAAAACAGAAACAGTGGTGGAGCCTGTTAATGGGAAAAGTCAGCTTCATTCCAGGACCAAAGCCAGAAAACTGGGCAAAGATGGAAGGTCTTGGTGCTCCAAGGCTGTAAGTTAAAGGCTCTGTGTCATGGAAACACCTAAATCAATTAAGATATGGCAAATGTGCACTGGATTTAAGCCCTGGAATTATTCTTACTGTCCCTTTGCAGAGAATCACCAGGTACAAGCAGAAGGTCAGGTGTGGTGTCCTTTGCTTTTACCCTCCTGAGCTGCCTTCAAACATTGCCCATTTCAGGCAAGGTCTGTTTGCCAAGAGCTGGTTTTAATCAGCATTTCGCAAGCCATTGCTAAATCTCTGCTGAGAGCCAAGCTATCCAATGTGCACGTGAAATTCCTGCCTGCCTCTGATAACATTTTATTGATCTTTACCACCACAGCACTCCTGCTTTTTCTTTTCCCCTCAGCTGGAAAAAAGCTGGCAGATTCAGCACTTCTAATGAGTAGTTTTAGAATCCCAGAATTCTTTTGATCTAAAACAAGAGGTGCCTGAGTGGGCCTTTTCCAACTTATTTAATCCACATACTGGATTTTGTTCTCAAAGGGTTTTTTACAAATTAATTTAATTATGTGAGCACCAAAATCAGCCCCACACTACCTGGTGTAGCAAGCAGAGCTAGCTAGAATGGTCTGCCTCAGGTTTTCACCAGTGCTCCCTTTGAGAAAGGCTGCTGGACACCAAGTTTTTCTTTCTTCCTACAAGACTTAAGAATAAACTGAGAGTGGGAGTGTTTCATTCAGAGAGACCCATACTAAAATAGCCCCAGCAGCCAGCAGTGAGAAAACGTACTCGAGACATTTCCATGGTGCCTTGCCAGCAGAAGGGACCATTTCAGTTCCTTAACAACCAGCTCAAAATGGTTGAAGACATGAGGCAGAGGGGAGAGCGTGGGATTTGTGAAATACAAATACCAAAAGCCACCACTGCTGCACCTACAGCAGCAAATTCCCAGGCAGCCCTGCCCTTCTACCCCTCCCCAAAAAAAAGACCCCACAAATGAAATGAGTGAAAGGCTCCGTACCGGTAAGCAGAACTCCTCAAAGGCAGGCTTGACAAACGTGGTGTACTGGGTGAGGATCTGCTCCAGGTCCCTCCCACGCTTCATATCTCGCAGAACTGGGATGGGGAGATAAAAGCCCTGAGTGTTGTCCTGTGCTGAGCAGGGATAAGGAGCAGGGCATGGCCAGGCTTTACCTCTGCGGGACAGCCGCACGTCGGAGTCCGTGTCCACAAAGAGACGCAGGTGGAACATGTCCCGAATGTCCTGGTTGTAGAAAACCAGGATCCCCTCAAACAGGACCACGTCAGCAGGATAGACCACCGTCGTCTCTGCCAGCCTGCAGGGAGAGAACATCCAGAGCACACTGTTAGACAGCCCTGTGCCCAAGGGATCTGTCCCCAGGCTGGGACACCCCCACACAACCAGACAGAGCCACAGCCTACCGAGAATGTGTCACGAAGTCGTACGTTGGTACCTCAACCGTTTTGCCCTCAACGATGCTTTTCAGGGTTGAATGCATCAAATCGTTATCAAAGGCATCTGTGAGAGGAAAGTTTAAAGAGAAGGACTTTCAGATGCTGTTGTATCAAAGATTCTGCCCAGGTTTTTCCAGACTCAAAGGAAAAACCCAGTATTTCACCAGGAAAATGGGAACTTGCAGCTTATTCTTTCCTACCAGTATCAACACAACATTCCCTGCCCAAATGACAATGGCTGTGTTTGGTCTCAGAGATAATGAAGAGACAGTTTGCTGTTTATAAGCAACTACAACGCAATGAAATTAAGCGCCCAAAGGTAAAGCTGGTCATTGTATAGTTTTATCAACCCACTTAGTAACTCTTTAATTTTGTGCAAATGTGTTCGTCTGTTAGTTAAGCACCGATTGGGAAACCCCAGGCATCTTTCATGGTTTCCATTCCCACCCAACAGGCACCAGACTTCAGCCATGGGCAGCTCCGTGTCCCGCCTACAATCCACAGCACTCCCCGGGGCGAGGGGAGCAGCTGTTTGTGTGGACAAGAAGTAACAGGAAAGGATTTGAAGAATGATGTGGGGAGTGGTGCACGGAGCCGGCTGGGATGCTCTGCACCCCTCCATGGCTCCAGAAGGGCCATCAGTAACAGCGGGCACAAGGGAAGAGCAAATGGATGCCTCGGGGGCGGAAAGCACATTTCAGTTCTCCAGCACTTCCCACTTCCTTCAGGCGCTTCCCGTAAGCCCCAAGCCCGGCCGAGCCCCGCAGGGCCGGGCCGGTGAGCGGCTCACCCGGGTGGTCGAAGTTGTACTGTCCCTTGAGCGCCTTGGCCTGCTGCTCGGCCGTCAGCACCTTGTAGAAGCTGTCCTGGCTGAGGATCAGCACCTTGCGCTGCCGCTGCTCCACCTCGTTCTGCCCCAGCAGCTCCATGATCTTCTCGCACACTGTGGACTGAGCGGGACGGGGGCTCAGGAGCGGCGGGGGGACCCCGACCCTTCCCGCGGGGCCCGTCCCTCAGCCCGGCCCGGCCCCCGGCCGGGCTTGGGGCTTACGGGAAGC